>VYZP01001796.1:32292-46502 GCA_013400635.1 Hypocryptadius cinnamomeus | reverse complement strand
GACACGGCCAACAAGACCTCGTGGCGCAACGGTAGCGCGTCTGACTCCAGATCAGAAGGCTGCGTGTTCGAATCACGTCGGGGTCATTCAGTTTTTTCCTTCTTTTGTCTGCTTTTACCGCCTTCCTCGCGCAGGAAACCGCGGAACGCTATTGTTGATTGGTTTATGTTTTCCCCTACAGCTTAGGGTCTCCTCTTTTGCTTGAGGCTGAGAGGGCAGCGCGACACAGAAGGCTCAACGGGGGTCAAGGCCCATTGGGTAAAATTGGCATGTCTTTGTTTATGGTCTTTGTGTGTATAGGATTGTCTGATTACACGCTTAAACACAAAAGGCAAGAACATGTCAAAGGTTTACTTTATTAAGGCAGCCGACTGTGTGGAAATGATGAGAAAACTTCAGAAAGTTGTATAGAAAGAGTAACTTTAAATTTTAAAGGGGACAGAGGCCCCAAAAATGGCAGATACCATGTTTTCAGTAATTCACATAACAAGAAATAAAAGTGAAGACAGAGGCAGCAAATGGTCTGATGGAGCCAAGAGTTCAAAGAGCACTTGAGAACCCTGCAGAAGAATGAAACCCTGAGAGGGAGAGAGAGGGAACCAGGGTGCTGGTGGGGGGAACCCTCGAGGGTGATGGGGTTAGGCTGTGGATCAGAAGAGTTTTCTCAGAGTAGCTATTTCCACATGCTGAGGTTGACAAGTACCCATAGCAGAAAGGCACAGAGAGGACTCAGCTTTGATTTAGACATGCGATAGCAAGTCTTAGAAATAATACTTTAGTGATTTAGATGGACTGGAAAGTTTGACACTTGATGGAAATTTAAATGGGAGGAAAACAATAGTTTGTCAAGGGCCTGAACTGAGAGAGAATGCCAGAGTTACAATTCTCACTTTGTAAGAACTGATTATTAGTGTTGTAAACCCTAAAAGAAAATGAATACAGAAGTCTTACAAATCAGATTCAGCAGACTCAACAAATTATGTGGGGGTTATTAAACCAAATACATTGGCTTTTATATGCTATTGTTTGTTCTATATATCTTTAAAACCTTTTAAATACAGAAATTCTGGATCTTCCTTAAGTGATTTTTTGCAGTACTTTGCTATTCTTACATACAAAATTAGCCATAGTTTAACCCTGATGTCTCTTTTGCCTTGACTTAAATCCAGCCCTCATGTCATTGCACAGGAGAACAGTTTCTCCCTTCCTTTGCCTTGGTACTTCTTACATATCTGAAATTTGTTATGCCTCTTGCCTCTCTATAGATGTTCCAGCATAACAGACTATGTTTGCTGGGCCTCTGATTATTTTATTGCTTGCCTCTGGAGCCTTTCCAAACAAGCTGCATTTTTAAGCCTCAGAACTGGTCACAGTATTTCAGCTGACTCATATTTTACCAGGTCTGAACAGACAAGGAAGACTGCCTGGCATGCTGTGCTGACAGGAATACCATTTAATGTGGTTAGTTCTTTTTTTTTTTTTTTTGTCTAATGCACAATCTGTCAGAAGGATGCATTTTGCATGAGATGCATAATCTGTTAGATGTTTCCCTGGTCCCACACAGTATCTTATCTCAGCCTCACCACCCACCAGAGAGCTGGATGTAAGAAGCGGCAGCAATCTGTTTGCATTCCTGTACCTCTGCCAAAGCAGGTGCCCCGCTCTAAACATTCCAGATTGTTGCCAGACAATATCTCTGGCTTGCAGTAAGGGTAATATCTGCTTATAGGAGTCAAAAGTTTTCAGAGTGTGGTTTGCACTAGTGTGCCATGTGCAGCTTGTCACAAAACAGTCCATCTCACTCTGCCCTGCCCATTGCTGTCTGTGCATTTCCCTCCTTCCACTTGGATCACATCTTGCAATGGCATGCAGCAGCTGCCAGCTCAGCATGTGAATCTGGTGGCACAACTACCAGATCCAACACAGGAAAAGCACCAGGAGCACATGGCCTGGGACAGGCTAGAGAGCAGCATCATCCCTTTCGGCAGCAACCACAAATACTAGCGGCTCAGTTTAAGATTTTGTGCATTTCCCTCCTTCCACTTGGATCACATCTTGCAATGGCATGCAGCAGCTGCCAGCTCAGCATGTGAATCTGGTGGCACAACTACCAGATCCAACACAGGAAAAGCACTAGGAGCACATGGCCTGGGACAGGCTAGAGAGCAGCATCATCCCTTTCGGCAGCAACCACAAATACTAGTGGCTCAGTTTAAGATTTTGTCAGCTGTTCTTTAGGGGGAGAGGTCACTGTCCCTAAATCAAAGTCATCTAGTGATGTTTCAGAACTAAATGAAATAATTAAATGTGCCTTAGCTCCCTACAAACTCTCTCACTCAATTTCCTATTGGTGGAGATAATAGTTCTCTTTGACCTTACAGATGTTTTGTCAGGTTGACTCCATTAATTTTGAGGCATCCAAGTATGCCAGTGGGTATTTGTCTCTCACCAGCATTTCAACAGTCCATGTGCTCCTCTGCTTTTTGTCAAAGCCAAAACCACTACAGTCTCTTCCTGACTTTTAAATACTGCATTTTGTAACCTGACTGTTCTCTTAACACAGATGTTTTCTCTTATGGAATCGTTACTAGCTAAATATAGACAAAAACTTAAATCTACTTAAGCTTTTAAAAAACAGTGGAGCTGAAGTAATAGCTTATATATGGTAAATATACCTTCTGTCTGTGTTTGACAGAAATAAATATCCAAATAATTATGGTTTGGAAATGATTCAGTGTAGGAAGCCACCCTGAAAATTGTCCATTTCATTTCTGCCAGCATATTAAGCAGGAGCTGACACTCCTGTTTTCAATCCTTGTTGGTATAGGCCTTTGACTGTCATAAGATCAGCAGTAAGACGTTTTAAAGCAGTTGTACAAATTTCTTTCCTTGCCTGGGCACAGCCGTACAATGCTGGGCATCCCTTTATTCACCTGTCTGTTCACTGTTTCAGGTGACACTGGCAGAGCAGCGTGGTGGCTGCCAGCTCTGGAACTGCTCTAGAAGCAATATGCTCCATTATACTAAAGCATGCTTTCTTTCTTATCACTTTTCCCTTTCTACTTTAAAACCACGCATTTATAATGAGAAAACTAGAGTTATTAAAAATCCACCTAATTTTTCTAAATTAATCAAGATTGTGGAAAAGAAAGAATTGATTCTAGAAAGTATAGTTATGCTGTGCTATAATGATTAGACAACTGCTTATTTTATTTATAGTAAAACTTTCCAGTTTCTGTTGCATTTCTCAAAGGGAATATCATTTTCATAGTGAAACCTGCCAAGACTGAATTAACTTCTTACAGCTTTTTTACATTTCCTTATCAGTTCAGTCTAAGACAAGAGCATATCTGTAACACTTGCTTAAATGCCTTTGCTATGAATTTATAGTCTTTTTGTTATCTATTGTGAGACAAATGTTACATATGAATGCAAATTATACATCTATACTTCATTATAGGCCATTTTCCAGACCCTCCAGTTAATTTAGGTTACTTTTTTGAAAGCACATATATAGAAAAATCTTTTTTTTCAGCATACTGCAACATAAACTATTTGTCTCATTTTAATGGGTGGTATTACAGGCTAGAAATCACAAACTTAGGGAAACTCGAGCCAGAAATCTGAGAGAATTTAAAAGGCATTCAGTGTTTTCATGTCAAAGATGAATGTATGCTTGAAAAAAATCTCTTTCTCACGCTCAGGAAAGCTAAGAAATGCCAGACATTTGGGAGGGTCCTACAAAGGAAGGATTTTTGGCTTCTCCTTTCAGCATATTTCACATTTTTAGGCAAGCTTAGAGCACTTTTTTAACCACCGGAAATGGCCATAGTATCACAACATTTTCACATTTTTTCCTAAACTTTGCTTTTGTCAGCATTTATACTGACAAATGGTGAACTGTAACTACCTGTTTCTCAGGTAGAGGCAGGTATTCTGGTCTTCAAAAACCAGAACTTGCAGTTAGGGATAAACATTCAAGTACTGGAAAGCTTCACAGGAGGCATGGTAAAACAACAGTTCCATGCTCCAACCTTTACACAGCAAATTACTGAATAGGCACATGGACCAGAGACTTCATATTTGTGGGTGTTTCCCCCCAACTGTAACAACATTAGAAAGATTTTTTGAGCTCATTCATAATGAACTCTTTCCCTTCATCCCTTTGACTGCTGCCTCATGCTACAAAACTTGACTTCCTTTTTCCTTCAAACACAACAAACAATAAAGGTGCAGATCTTCTGCTGTATTAAGATCTAATTGTGGTGACACCTGCAGGTTCCAGTGTCAATTATCATGTATTTGCACATTTAGGTGCTTTCTTATACTACTTTCCCTGTCTTTACCTTGCCTGGAAGATGCCTGTTGGTCCCTAAGTGTGACAGTAACGAGTGTAGAACCAGTAAAGGACAGTTTTGTGCCAAGGATTGTTTAGGGACTTGGCTTCCCAGAGAAGTCTATTGCTGCAAAGAAGAGTGACACTGAAGTGTTATATAGTGCTTCCTTAGGTTTGGCTGCTTTGGAAGCAACTAGAGGTAACCAGTAAAAGAGTTCCGTGTCAGTGCAAGGCAGTTACATCAGGGTAACAACATCATAGAGAAAGTAATTCACAATAAATACACCTTTTTCTTTATAGTTGGGGAAAATAACTTCCAAAATTTAAATGGACTGTAAATATGAATGAATTTAAGCAATGTTAATGAGAGCCACAACCTCAAGTAGCTCCACAACAAGAGTACTGGAGTTTGAACAAATAGCCAAAACATATGATAAGTTTTTGCTATCTTTATGCTTCTATGCCAGTTTCATCTGAGAGCAAAAGCAGAAAAACACAGAACTAAGATAAGACAAGTCAGCCCATCCATTTGTTATGACCAAAGCTGAACTGTCGGTGTAACTGTAGGGATTTACTACTTCATACTGTATTCCTGTAGGGGTTTTTTATGCTACACTTAATGCATTAAAACCAGGCCTACCATCAATGTACTTAGACTTCAAGCTCAGCAGTTGTACTTCCTTCCACTCCTGAACTGTCACTCACCAGCACCAGCTGTATTGCAGAATCTGAACAGTACAGTGAGTTATGAATTGTGCCTGCACTAAGAAGCACTGTCAAAAAACAAGCTTCAGGGCCATCCTACCATTATTGTCTGTGGGGATGTTAGATGGTGACTGCACCAACTTTTTAGATTGTGTTTTCACTATTAACTTTGGCTAAAATTTCCCAAACCCAGTTCCCCCTTATGCGCTTTAAAACATTTTAGACTGATATGGAGTTAAAGTTGTTATTTTTTACATTAGTATAATAGCTGAAGAATATCTCTAATGTATGCTGTGCAACCCGTTCCATATCTGGAAAAGAAGCAAATTCTTAAAGGTAGGGGAAAGACTATTTTTCAAGCCACCTAAAAGCTTTTCAAGGTGAAAAAATATTTTCTATGCTTTAAATTAGTACTATCAAATTTGAATAGGAATTAAATTTACTTTAAGCATTGCCAAAACACCTGTCATGTAATACCCATGTACCTGGTAAAATTTTGGGTAAGATATGCTGAAAAAATAGATAGAAACATCTAGTTTGTTCTATTCAAGCTTAAAAGTAAGTCAATCCAATTGATACATTACTTTTTACTGTGTACGTGTGTGGTGTCAATGGAGCAAGATGTTTCTACCCACTGTTCAGCCTCATTGCCAAACAAACTGAACAGGTTAAGTATGTACACCAAGAACCGAGCACTTTCAGATCCAAATTATAAAGAATTTCAGATGACTGCCACCTCACAGAGCTACTAGCACAACAAGGTAAATTAAATGCCCCAAGCTAAGCTTCTTCCTCCTCTTAACTACTTTGTTATGCCACACCAATTCTTCAGTGGGAAGCATCAAACTTCCTGTGGGTGGGTCCTTCATCTGTCTCGAAATTACCTATCACAAAAAATATTCCTCATCACCTTCATCTAGCTGATACTGAAGCTGTGGTAAGGTCAATAGGAACAACAGGCACCAGGACAGCTCCATGATGGAGCACAGAACAGCAGTGGAAATCCCTTTCCCCAACAGCAATTTAGAACTCTTTCTGGAACGCAAAGGGGAGTCGGTACAAACACCAACAATCCCGTTCCAGATCCATGACTGATGAGAAAATTAAAATAGCCACATTTAAATTCTTATCTCCGGTATACTGCAAGGCAGTTCTCAAAAGCATAGGCTATGTAGTCAAATCTAAGCACTGAACCCTTCCCATCATAAAACAGAAGCAGCGCGTGTTCCCAGCAAGCAGCGTGTAAACACAGAAGGATTTAACCCGCTTGTTTAAGGACTGTAAGACTGCAGTCTTGAACGCAATCGAACTTCCCCAGCAGGGACACATTTGTGACATTTTAGAAGTCGACTTTACAAATAAATAAATAAAACAACTATGCTCCTTTCAACTATGCTCTGTGGTACTACAGATACGAGTTCGGGGGTTTTTTTGAGTTTAAGTCACCGCAACGGCGGCAGTCACAGTAAGAGATTAGCTACCGATTTCCCGGCTGGATTACTTCTGGAGCCCGCCAGCCAAAGGGCTGGGCGAGGGCGGTTATCCCGGGGGAGAGAGAGCCGCCGTGCCCGCCCGGCCCGCGGTGCCAGCGCGGTGCCAGGGCCGCAGGTGCCTGCGGGGCAGAGGCGGCGGCAGGTGTCGCGGCAGGACACCGGGATCACGGCAGGTAACTGCGATCGCGTTGACCGCCTCCCCCGCTGCTCGCAAAAGGGAGGGGCGCTCCCGGCGGCGGGGACACACCTGTCACCGAAAGGGCCCCGGAGAGGCCCCGGCGCCACCGGGACCCGCGGGCCGTAGGCGGAGCCCTCGCCCTCGGCGGCGCCCGCGAGCGCCGCCCCGCGCGTCTCTCCCGCCCGAGCCGAATTTAAACTGCGTTACTGTCCCTCGCGCAAAGCACCAACGCCGCTGCTCCCGCGCGTCCCGCCCCCTTTCCGCCGGCCAGCCAATAGCAGGGCCGCTTCGTTGCCCTCCCCGCCAATCACGGCGCCGCTTATTGCTGGCTGGGAAGAAGCGCTCGGTGCGCGCGCCCGCCCGCTGTGGAGCTGGTCCCTGGCGCGGAGCAGGCGAGTCCTCCTCCTCCTCCTCCCGCTCCCCCGCCCCTTCTGCCCGCGCTTTGTTGGTGCCTCTCCCGGGAGAGCGGCGGCGGCTGCGGCCGGCGGCGATGCCCGAGTTCCTGGCGGATCCGTCGGTGCTGACCAAGGAGAAGCTGAAGAGCGAGCTGATCGCTAACAATGTGAGCCTCCCGGGCGGCGAGCAGCGCAAGGACGTGTACGTGCAGCTCTACCTGCAGCACCTCACCGCCCGCAACCCGCCCGCCCTCGCGCAGCCCGACTTTTCCAGCGACGAGGAGCGGGAGCCCACACCTCTCGGCGCCCGGAGCCGCGGAGCTGCTGCCGCCGGGCGGGTGAGTACCGCTGCCTCCTGCCCGCGCCGCCTCGNCGGCCGCCCCGCGTCGGGAACGAGCTGGGGCGGCGGGTCGGTGCCGGGGGCCGGCGGCTGCTCCTCCAGGATGCGTCCCGCCCTGAGCGCCCTTTGGAGCGGCTGGCTCGGGGGGCAGGGGCAGCGCGACCGCGCGTGGAGAGTGCGACGGCCCCCGACTGTAAATAAGGAGACTTTTACTGTAGCATGGCGAGCGGTGTCCTAAGGAGACTATTTCGGTGTAGAAGGAACGAAGCAAGAGAACTGCACGAGGTTGCAGCTTGCTCAGGAAAGGACTCCGGTCCGCTGTCTCGTTTGTACGGCGGCGACGCTACTCGGTGTGGATGCCTCTAAATGAAGGGATGAAGCTGTGCGGGAACAGCTGGTTTGTTTCGCTTAATGAAGCGGACTGTTTAGTGTAAAGAGGGTCTGCATAATGTAGATGTCTTGCTCGTACCTCTGAGATGTGTATTATAGCAACGCGCCTCTGGTGCCTGTTCAGTTCGTCCACTGTGCTTGTTTTCTTAGACTACACATGTAAGGAAAGAGGGGAAGTTGATGCCATTTGAAATTTTTCTCTTTGGGAAAATGTGATTTCTTTCTTAATTTTTCATAAATGGACTATAAATTTGCATATCTTGAGAAAGCAATCTTGCAATTGATAATTGTAAGATGTCTGATCTCGAGAAAAGGCTTGGATAATGATTATCAGCTTCCGGAGTCCTAATGTGTGTGATAGTGAAACTATTTAATTGTATCTTAGATACTATGTTTCAAAGGTCATTAGTTTAGGGAGTGCCGAGAAACGGAGTCCTTTTGAAGGTCTTTCACTTTCACGCTTTAACCTTCAAAAGCCCAAGAGAACAGTTCTTGAATTAAAAAATTGAAAACTGCAACTTCAAGAGGAAGAGATCTCTAAAACCAAGTTATTTACCTTAACATCTGTCTGTTTCAGACACTTAACAGTCATCCACTGAATGCAGTTACAGTGAAACAGACATTTCTCGGACTTAGAGTGGTCTGCTGATAGCATTCATAAGGTGCTTTTGAGTAAAACAGGATGAGTTTGAATCTGACTTGTTTCATGCTTGTTGGAGGAGGAACATCTCAGAACTGCTAGTTCCTATCCTAGATCTGAGTTTTCCTTTCCACAGTGCTTAAGTTTAAACAACTATGGGTGACTTTTTTGATGTTTACAGAATGGGTGGTACTCCTACACTTTTGTTAACAATATCTGGAAGGCTCTGTGCTATTTATGCTTATCCTGTGTGTTAGTATCAGAGCACTGTATCATCAGAAGTTCCAGAACTTCAGCAAATACTGTAGTGAGAGCTGCTCAGATTTGGGTGTGTTGTGACCTGGGTTGTGTTGCCATCCCCTTGAGCTGTGCCCCCCCCCAACAACCAACCCCAGCCAAAACACTCAGAAAAATCCCAAACAACACCTGCCAAGCAAAACAAACTTGGATAATGTGTGCTTGTTGCCTTCGTTGTGCTACTTGAGTAGTTCTGCAACTGTTTGTAGCCTCAGTAACTGTTGTCCCTGTTAATGCCTTTTGGCATAAGGGTGTTCCTCTGATCAGCTGTCCTTCAAAAAGATTGGCACACGCGTCTCCAGAGCAATTTGCTCCCAGAACAATTGAAAAGAAGAGGAAGAGTGAGGGAAGGCTGACATCCCAGGGGACTGGGATTCTGGTGAAAAACCAAAGCAAAATGTCTTAATAAGATTGAGAGGACAGGAGGGAAAGCACTTAGAGGTCTGAAAGTTAGAAATAGTGGGCAGGGGAGGAAGCTGGAACTGCAAAGATTTATGGAAAGGAGGAATAAAGTGAAAGAACGGGCCTTCCTCCACCCCTCTGTGGGCCCGCTCGCCCTTCCCTTTATTATGAGCGAATAGTTAGAAGCTCTCAGAGCCTGCAGGCTGGTTGAGTTGCAGTCCTCGTGTGAGCAGAGGAGTCGGAGGGTGGGGCAGCGCGGGCGGGGTGCGGGCCGGGCGGGGTGCGGGCCGGGCGCCAGGGGGCGCGCCGGGGCCGGGCCTCGCAGCGCGGGGCGCTCGCTCCGAGCGGCTCCGCCTGCGGCACCCGCGGCATCACTCGGCTGGCTTGGGGGCCTGGAGCGGGGCAGGCATCGCTTTTCTTAAAGGGGGTATGAGCAACAAGTGCAAAGGAATCGTCTGAATGTCCATGCTGCAGTCACTGGAAGCTACACCCGGTCTCTTAATACTGGCATTAAAGCTCTGACATGATTGTAGTCTTTAGTAATTTTGAACTGTCTACACTGTCGTTTTAGTGGGGTTTTTCTGAGTTCCGAACATTTGATAATGCATTTAGGTGCATATTTTCTATTGCTAAAAGCTGTGCAGAGACAAAATCTTATAGTTTGAATTCTGCTGCAAATTATGTGCTTTTAATCTGTCACTCTTCTGGTTTAGCTTTATCCAGCCCAAGAATATATGCTCACTTTAGCTACATATTCCTACCAGAACAGGAGAAGCTTTTAAAATCATGCCTGTTTGTGCCTCAGTCTGATAATATGAAGCTGAAGCTGGCTGGAGGAGCCAGCTTCTCCAGCTCTACTAATGTTTTTGAGCAACTTTTTTGCTTTTTTCCCTTAAGCCTGTTTAGCATAGTGGTATGTGAGGACAGTGACTAGGTATGCAAGACACTGTTTTGCTTCAGGGTGAACCATCTGCATCTGAATGTCCCTTGTCCTGGTTAGTTACGGGCTGAATGTCAGCAAAGATGGCTCACAGGAAAAGTAACTATGAAATTACGTTTTTGCTTCTCTAGGACCATTATTTTAAAGTGTGTGACAAAAATATTGTCTTGATGCTGTTGTCAAACAGGAACTGTTCAGAGCTTAGAATGCATAGATTATTATAACTGAGCTTGTTGTGTATTTCATGTCCTGGAAGAATCACTTCTAAAGCATATATTGAGTGATATTTTTGACCTTTAAAGTGATTATATGAAAAAGATCAGTCAAATGTTCCTGTTAATGAAGGTATGATGAGAACATCTGGACCTGAAGGGCCTGTTTGAAAGGTCATACATGAGACCTATCAGGTAAATAAGTTTGGTTTGATGGGGGGGGGGAGGGGGGAGAGTTGTTCGTTTGGGTTGTTGAGGTTTTTTGTTCTAATCAAGTAGCTAAGTAAATAAAGAGCCAGCTCCAGCTCTTCATAGTCAGAATGCTGTGGTTGTGATATCTGTAGCCCACTTAACAACAGCTTCAACCCCTTCCCTATTGGAGAAGAGAAGGTAATAGTAAACCTGGTAGTTTATGAAGATTTGGTTTATGGAAAGTGTACTGGATAGGCAAGGCAGTGTAAAGCATCTGTGTGTGCCCAGTGAAGGCAGGGAATCTATTAGGTGTTTCCTGTGGCTGTATGTCTTCATTACAAGTGCTGCACAAATGTCACCCAGAATACAGTTTAAATCCTTTGTGGCCTTTTAAAAAGCACTCATCTGCTGGCTGAGAGAAAGCTGTGGGTAGCAGGGATGAGATGACCAAAGTAATTCCCACTACAGTGAGAAGTCCTGCCAGGCTGTTCTGCACCTTCAGACTTTGAGTGGGTGCATTTCCTTCACCAAGTAACATGGAAATTAGTGTCTGGGAGGAGAAGGGGGTGGAAGGGCTGAATAGTCCATAGTCTTATAATTTATGACTGTTACTGTACATAGGCTTGGAAATTTTAAGTCTGGCACTTACTAGTTAAGGTTAAAAGGTAGTGCATTCTCCAAGTTGTGTGTATCAGTGTCTTTTGAATTGCTGCTGCATAATTCCATTTCCATTGTTTATTTTGTCTGTCTTGTAGCTCTTGGTAAATATTGTCTCCAGGCCTTTAAGGTTAAAAAGTTCAGTAGGACTTGATTTTTAAAAAAGGAAATTCTATTGCAGGAAATTATTTTGTATGGTAGAATAAAAAGTGCAAGGGGAATAAAGACCTATCTATTTCACAATATAAATCTATTATTAACACTTTGCATATCCAGTTCCTTCAGCTCTCCTAAGAGAAATAGTTATTCGTTACCAGAGGGAACTCTGCAAACTGGAGAATTAAACAGCATTCTTCTGGTGTGATTTGGGCTTTCTTTAGCCTGTCTTAACCTCATTCAGAGAAATCGTAAATAAGTCCTGACCCTTTTTGTGTCTAATGGTGAAGCTGCACCTGTTTGGGATTAAAATCCATGTGTATCCTGATGTAGATGCCATTTTGAAAATAGTTTTTGGTGAGGTCCCATAGTTGTTGGTTTTATTATTCAACATCTTCTTCAACATGTTTCTTATGCTTGTCTTTGGGACAGTGCTAGGACTAGTACAGGCACTTATGAAGTTTGCCTAATTAAGCTGGTCTCTGGCTGTTAATTTCTATTCAGCAGGAATGCCTAAGGTAAGGGGTAGGTTCTAAGTCTGAATTCTGTTTGCTTGCATTGTCTGCTCTTCTTGCAAGCAAAAGAATGTGAAAGCTTTGTGCTGTCAAGAGATGATACTTGGAGAAGATGAACTTCTCCTATGTTGTTGTTTTTCTGCAGCCCTGGTATTGAGAATGCTGTGTGGAAGCCCCATGCTTGTAATTCACTTCAGTACTTGTTTGAAGAGTTAGTTCCTAGGCAATTGAAAACCGAGCCTGACAGATACCACTACCAAATTGCTATCTCTGATGTGAACAAATCTCTCTCAAGTGAAGTATGCAGATAATCTTCCATCTTCTGTTTTCTAGACAATAGCAATGACTAGAAATATTTTTTTTATGCTGTGAGCTCTGGATCAGATTAGAAGATCTTCAGATAAGGATTTATTGATTTGGGTATATTATTGTAAAAATATTTACATAGATTTGGGTGTATTATTGCAAAAATACTTACATTATGGGTAAAGTGGTCAGTGGCACTACCTTACATTGGTAAATTCTGCCACAATTTCATTTCAAGCGCTTCATCTCTGCACTGCAGTAAGACAAATTTTGCTAGTGGTCTTAAAACAGGTAAATGAGGGTGTGGGATTTTTGAGTTTGTTTGTTTGTATTTAATTTACAGTGTTAAACTTTTAAGCTAGCTCTTTTGATCTGTTTCATGGTGTAGTCCCGTAGACAAGTTGTCCTGATTCACAGAAAGCACAGTGTTGCATTTTACTATAATAGTAGTGGTAATTAAATTTAGTGTTGTTGCTGAAGTTGGTGTCTGTCACACAGCTGAGGTGTGAGAAATTCTTCTATCCAGCCTTATACTTCTAGGGACTCACCTTGTGGTTCAGGGAATGGTTAGATGGCAGCTTTCTACTTGTACGAGAAAAGTCATTTGCTCCTGCTCTAAAGAGAATAGGTGTTCAAAAGTAAAAGCTGTGACCTTGCAGAACACAAAATGAATACATCTGGCCCAATTATTGAAGAACACAGATGACTTTCAACTTCCTTCATGCCCTCCCTACTCTTTTTCTTTCTTGAAACTGGCTGTTTGGATGATCTCTGTGACAGTAGTGCAGGAAAAAGTGAAATGGTATTTTGAAGGAAAAAAAGGCCACAAAGAAACGATGAGATGTGTAAGTTTACTTGTGTTAGAGTACCCTGGTACTCATTAGTTGCAGTCAGATTTCTGATGGCTAAGATTTCTGTAAAGCATCCAGAATGCTGAGTAATTTTTCTGGTGTATATTGTTGTTGTCCCTTCTGTGGTCTCTAAGCGAACAAAGGTTACATTACATTATTACATTAGGATTCCAGTTTCTCTAAAGTGTCATTGGAATGTCGATTTGCTGCACCATTGTAGTTTTTTTCTGAAATATGGACTAGCATCTTGATTAATCTGCTTGGTGATGTGGGCAAACACCAGAGCAGTCATTAATCTAAACAGGTCTCAACAAGAAAACCCAGCATTTTTTTCAGAACTTTTTTTCTGTTTGGACAGTTCAGTAGTCCAGAAAAAACACATTGAATATGAAATTAAAGTTAATGCAATATTTAACTTGACATAGTGTTATGACCAACATGTTCAAAAGTGAATAAAAGTCTCGTGCAGCTGCAGGTTGATTGTTTCTTGTGTATGGCTCAATTGCTTTGAAAACTAATTAGGAGTGGAATGACTGATAAAGTGAGTTGTAAATCTGTCTTTAGTCAAATCTGCCGCTTTAATGACCCTATACTTTCTTTGGACTGTTTGGAGTATTTTTCTTAAAATAAAGAAATGCCATGATCCTTAGAAATTCTGTTGCTTTTCAGCAGCTGATTTTATGTTTATCATGCTGGAATATCCAGAAGTCAGAGGAAAATTTGGAGTCAGATATATCTGGGAAACCTTCATTCAGTCCCTGCTTAGTTTTAAAATACCAAGATATTTGAGGCAAGGCCAAGCTTGCATGCAAACAAATCTTGAACTGGCATTAATAGCTAGATAGATATTGTTAACTCATGTAAATCATCTTAAAGTGTTTTTTTGCTATCTTATAAAATGCAACAAGAAAAAGACCAGTTAATCATTACTGAGTGTTTATAGCCTGTTTGTATTTGGAATTTTAGTCTTTTGTTAGTACCGAAACAAAAAACAGATAGGCCCTCTGGACAACTGAGTTGAGACAAATGCTAAGTGCAGAAATTGTTTCTGTTTGTATAATGCAATTTTGAGATACAAATATGACTTATTTGAAAGCAGTACCTTTCAAGGTACCTATGACTTATTTCAAAGCAGTACCTTTCAAGGTCTTTCTAGTAAAGAGCATGCAAATCCTAAGCATGCTTTTTTGTGTCTCACCTCTTCA
>VYZP01001796.1:5036-24269 GCA_013400635.1 Hypocryptadius cinnamomeus | reverse complement strand
ACTGGACACTGCTTGTGTACCACAGTGTTGTAGTTTCTCTGGTTACATTACAGGGTGTTGGTGTACCCAACATGAGCATTACATTTTGATAGGGTTAGAGGCCTGCCCTGTTGACAGTGAGGATGATTATAACTGTAGACAACAAGTTTTATTCTTTATTTTGTCTGTTGTTCTACTGAAATATGGATGGGTTTTATGCAGTAGATTCTGGTTTTTCCTAGACTTTTCATGCAATAAAAAAATTGAAAGTTGGTAATTAAAACATATGATTAAAGCTTCTGAAGAAGAGAGGCAGGTTTTAGTGAAGTGCTTCTAACTTTCGTTAGAAGATAAGTAATTCATAGTCACATAGTCTGGAATGGAGAGCTTGTGGTTACTAGTGTGAGTGAATTTGCCTTCCTGCTTTCCTAAGTAGATTGTTGGAGTAGAAACACTCTGAAATTAGTATTTTTTCTCTGAGCTTCTAAAGAACACCTCTCAAATAGAAAGTGTATGGGGTTGAGGTGGGGAATTGTGATTGTAGGTTGCAGGAAGGAAGAGAATGCAGTGTCTGGTAAATAAGAAGGGGTTAGAAGATGTTTAATCAAAAGTCTGTTAAAATTGTAAAGAATTTTGGGGAATTAGGCTGAAATCTACAATTCTAAAAAAAAATCTGAATCTGTTTGGACCTGAGGTGTGTGCATTTGTTTTACAAAGTACTTCAGTGACTTTGGAATGAAGTGAAACACTTGTGCTCCCTCTGCTGTGTATGTAGTAGCTGTTACACAGAATTTGTCATAGAACCATAAAGCAGCTCAGCATCTAGTTTCACTGTCCCCTCTCAATTAATAAATACTTTTCAGCTAGTTCTCTTAACACATTGTTTTGGGGCTGATACTGTTCTAGTGAAGTCATTTCCACTATTGAACCTGTAACTGACAGTTGCAGTGTATAATTTTATTTAGCAATGAGTGTAACTTCCAAAAATTTGGTAATACATCACTGTATGAGGTGTTAATGTGCAAAGATAGAAGTATTAAAAAAGTAATAATTTTTATTTTTAAACTTAACCAAATAAAAAATAAAATCTTGTATGTAATCTAGATGAAGCAGATCCACATCTCCCTTTCCGTCTTGTAATTAGTTTTGAGGGAAATATTTGGTTTGAGCTTGAAACTTGCAGTAAAGTATAGGGAATGATCTGCGTTTGTTAATGGCTATAAAAGTTTGGTGCTTCATGCTGTTACTTCAATTTGTGAGAGATCTGTATCAGGCTTGATAGTTTAAACCTGCTGTTACGTGAAAATTGTTAGTTTCATCCCTGTATGTGGAAGCTTTTTAAGATCATTAAGTGTCTTTCCCTAACCCTGCGGCTGAAGACTAGTTCCTGTTGAAACATAGGTGGCTGCATAAACTGTGCCCAACTCTGCTTGAGAAAATAGAACCCTATCTGTTTAGAGAAAAAAGTAATGCTTTCTGCTTATGCTCATAGATTTATTTTTGTATGTGTGTGTAGGCAGGAAATGTAATGGGACTGAAAGCTTCATGTCTGCTGTCCATGACTTGAGGT
Source organism: Hypocryptadius cinnamomeus (assembly GCA_013400635.1). Taxonomy (NCBI): domain Eukaryota; kingdom Metazoa; phylum Chordata; class Aves; order Passeriformes; family Zosteropidae; genus Hypocryptadius; species Hypocryptadius cinnamomeus. The sequence continues at coordinate 22,720 of VYZP01001796.1, read as the reverse complement.
AACTCCTCATGTTAGCTCATTCTAGGGTAGTGAGCAAATTAGCAATTTTTACTGTTGGGCATTATCTATTCAGTTCTGTATTTGAACAACAATATGCTCAAATATAAGTATTCTGTTCAATGCTACTAATCTAGCTAGCTATTCATTATTGAATGTATTAGGATCCACGGTTTTTTGATTGTAGGCATGTTGCTTCTGGAGTGTGCATGCTATTGTGGCTTTTGGTTGTGAGTATCCGATGTTTGGAGCTGGTTTTCATGTGTATGATCATGTGTTTGATGCTTGAATAGACCTATTCTCAAGATGGAGTTACTGAGACTGTCTGGACAAGTGGATCTTCAAAAAGTGGACCTCTGCAGGCATTTTCTAGGGAGTCTACAAGAGTGTCAAGAAGAACACCAAGAAAAAGGGTGATGAGAGGCTTTTATAATAGACAAGCTTTTTTTTTTTCTCTCACTCTTTGGGTCCCAGTGGCTCTTTTATTCAATTGTTGTCTTTTGTTTGTTTTAAACAAACAGGTGGAAGCTACAGCACAGTTGCCTATAGATGATGCTGTAATATCAGAGAGTACTCCCATAAATGAAACTGTATTGGCTGCAAGCAACGAGACCCTAGTAAATATGCTTAGTAAATATGTTTAATCAATTGTGGTATTCTTCTGTAATATGTTTTCACTGACAGAATCATTCTATTTTGGACAAATAGAAGACTGTTTTAAGGAAAGTAAGACTACTCAGTAGTCTTTAAAAACACATACTCAGTATCTGTTTTAGTACCTAATACTCTTCACTTTGAGATGGGACTATGTCAACAGCTAGGTCCCATCTAATGTCATTTGGGGGGAGGGCTGAAAAGAACCACTTTAAAAGCTTAGATACTTTCTTAATTTATTTAAGTACATGCAGAATATTTGCTTTGAAGTTTGGCTTTTCTTGTGAACTAAATAGCTTTTATGCTTCTAAATGGCTTAAAAGAAACTACTCCGAATGATAAGCAGTGTGTTTCCTTTGCTGATCTTGGAGCATCTTTTACATAACCTTCTTCAGTTAACTTCTAACATGCATAATATTCAATGCACATAAAGGTTTTGTTTTTTGGTTCTGCCACCTTGCCCCTTTTCATTTTGTATTTTGGCTGTTTCTGAGTTTGAACAATTTTGAATCTCGGCAGGTTGGCAATAGGGTGCCTGGAAATTTCAAGCATGCAGCTCCTACACTGTCAGTCAGTGAACTCTCAGACATGCCCAGAAGAACACCAAAGAAACTACTGATGGCAGCTGAAGTAAATAAATTAAAACTTAGATTGCTCTTGCTTACTCTCTGTGAACAAAATTCTTGTGTGTATGTGCTTACTTCTTTGTACAGAGGGGGTGGAGGATGTCACTGCCCAGGTGACACCAGTCAAAATAAACTGGTGTTGTCCCATGACATAAAACAGAATATAAACTCATTTTCATCTTCCCCTTTCAGATTTGGGTGTGTGTGTGAAAATCTTGATTTTTCTTTTTTCTAAGACAAATATGTTTTGATGTGTTATTTCTCCTTGTGCTGCTATTTTTCTGAACAAAATGTAGAGATTTTTTTTCTTTTAAATTCTTTATAGCTCATAGTAGAGTAGACTTGGGTTATCTCCCTTTGAGCTTGTAAATCAGCCTATCCTGAAAAAATGCAATATGCTTTAATTTAGGGAATTAAGTAGTAGAATTACTTTAAACCAAATGCCTGAATTAAAAAAGCATCTGTAGATTCATGACAGTTATCAAGAAAGAAAAGAATTCTTTTACTGTTAACCGATTCAAGCTGTCAAAAATGATATCTCTTGGAGAACTGTCTAAAGCACCTGCAAGTATGTGATTGTATTAATGTAATACTGTAATGTGGAATTTTACATTACAAGATGCTGTTTGTCTGTTCATGTAGCTCTAGATAAATCTGCTATTAACACTTCATTTACAATATGACTGCAATGTAGACTTAGTTGTTAAATAGAAAGTTGTGGGTCAGCTCGATGTTCTATTCCAAACTGCTGATGGGGTTTTTCAGTCAGTCTTTTACTGTACTGTGGTTTATTACAGCATACTGTATGGTTTATTACAGCGAGAAGAGACAGATTGCCCACATCAGTGCTTTTTAAATCATGTTGATCACAACCAGTCCTGTGATCTGCTCAACACAGCCATGATAGAGGTGATGGTTAAGTTTTTTTGATCATCTACATCATTGGCTCGCAGGTGTATAGGATTTATACAACTTATTCTTTATCTTAAAGGAAACTGAAGCGATCACTGAATGCTTTGAGACACCACAAGTTACTGGATGGCTGCCAATAATTAAGGTTAAACAAACTTCTAAAACCCAAGAAGTAAATTTCTTGAATGGCACTGGGTGACTCATTCATTCTTACAAATTGCACATGGTAGTGGTCACTGAGATAGCTATGCAGAAACTCTTGGTTTTGCTGTCTGTTCGGCCTCTAACTATTTTTTGTTTCCTAGGTGCTGGAGAGAGCTACAGAAGAAAGAAGAGTAGAAAGGGATATTCTTAAAGAATTGTTCCCTTATGAAGTATCAACACCTACAGGAATTAGGTAATTCTATGGTTTATGGGGGCTTTTTTCTCAGTTCTTGTAAACCTATTTAAGCTGAGAAATACCTTTTGATTATATTGATAGATTTCTGAGGAATAGTTTTTGCACTCTGGCTCAATGACGTTTGTGACAGCCACCTATTCTTCCATTCTACATACATAGATTTGTAACCAAAACAGCACCCTCTCTATTGAAATTGGAGCAGGGAGAACGGGGTGGTACTATAGTAGGAATTATTACTGGAATTTCTGGGTGGTGAAAGCTAAATGGAAAGGGCTTTTCTGTAGTAATGACTTGCAATATTTAAGTTTTTGACAAGATGCAACGGCTTAGGCCTGCTGTAAATTAAGGAAAGATCTTGCAGCATATATTTGAGTTCTCTTTTGCAAAGCAAGGAAGAACTTTCAGATACCCTATTTGTTCCTTTAGGTGACAGTCATATTGATTACTCTTAGCGTGAGTAAGGATGGCATCTAGGAAAGGCTATTACTTGTGTGTCTTGGGCTTTTTTTTGTGTCTTTATATTTAAACAAAAATTGAAAGAACCCTCTGGTTAATTAGGTAATTTAGAAAATTGCTCTGTTTAGAGAATATGAGAAAAAGTTTCCCCATGTTTAGATGTGAAATCATCTCCTGTGTTTCCAACATGTGAATTATAGCTTCAATTTAAACTGCAATTACATAAACTCTTAACCATAAGGACAATATATAGTACCAGTTGCTACTGCTGTAGTGCATATGCTGACTACTCAAGTTTGCTCTCCTGTCTTGAGGTCCATTTAAATCCATACCACTTTTTCTTTTATTTTGAATAAAAATCATATATGTGTACTCCTTGTATATAGGAACTTGGCAGTGTACATGGGGTTTTTTAATCCTTGCTGCTTTGTCTTTTGGCTCTGTGTATTGGCTTAGCCATCAGTAGATATTTTATTGGCCAGAGATAATCTTATGTTTAGAAATCCCAGCAGGGCTGCATAAGTAATGATTGAAAAAGCAAACAGAGAGAGACACTTTCTACAGTTTGCCAGCTATGATCCCTTTTATGTGGATAAGATGAAGTAGCATGTGAGGTTTTTTAGAGTGTTTGCTTGAGCACTGAATTATTAACTTAACGTGTCTATCTGTCAAGCTTCCAAAGTAGTATTACAGGTACTGTAGTCACCAGAAATCATTCTTAGTTCTTTAATTATACTAAAACTTTCCTATGTACTTTAGATTGCTCTTTTAAATATGCAGTATTTCAATTTGATTTTTTTTTTTTTAAATTGACAGTGCTAGCTGCCGTAGACCAATCAAAGGAGCTGCAAGCCGGCCTCTAGAACACAGTGACTTCATACTGGAGGAAAGTTACTCTAAGTATGCGCAAAAATATGGTACCTCGACCGACATCAAGTCGGAGAAACCACCAATAAAAAAAGAACGCCCTGTTCCCCTGTGGATAAAAGTTCTTCTCTTTGTTGTTGTTTCAGTCTTCATGTTTTTGGTTTATCAGTCAATGGAAACTAATCAAGGAAATCCTTTTTCTAAATACCTGAAAATTGTCGCTCCGGGCAGTGCCGAATGAATATCTTTCTGAAAGGCACACCCAATTTGATCTCCTGTTTTTTAATTGTAGAGAACTCTTCTGCCCTCTCATCGGCTCAAGGACTTCTTACAAATAATGTGATTGGAACCTGATAAATTGGATAAATGAAGAAAGATAATATTAAATGGACATCAGTAACTTTCTGGACTTTGGACAAGTAGGAGATCACTGCCATAGGAGTAACATTTTTTAAAATCTTTGAACTTTTTGTAGGCTTTATTTTTTTAATGTGGACATCCTTTAAANTTTTATTTCCCACACATATTACTAATAAATAAGTTCCTCTAAGACATCTCTTGCCAATTAGATTTGTTTTTGCAAGAACTTGGAAGCTGAGAAGGGCAAAAATGTAGTAAAATGTGAAGCTGTGTTTTTAAAGCTTTTCCTTTGTACAGAAAAGAAGTTGTACTTCTGTCTCTAGACTATAGCGGAGAAGGATTTTGACATGAGAAAAGGGAAATGCATTTCTTTATGCATTTTTCAGTAACAACATAACTGAATTTGATCTCTTAGGATGTAGAGAGTGTACAACAGCAACCTTTTCTGTAGATTACTGTAACTTTTTAGTAAATGTAACTGTAAACCTGTTTGCATTTCTGTAACAGTCTTAGTATCATATTAGTAACTCTGTTTAAGTGTAACTTCATTTAAATGTATCCCTTCATTTTAGTGCTTACAGTGTTGTAGCAGCTGAATACAAATCTAATTGGCAAGAGATGTCTTAGAGGAACTTATTTATTAGTAATATGTGTGGGAAATAAAAACGACATCATAATAATTTGCTACTAAAATACTTTTTTGGGTCAAGATTGTTATCTGAAGCAGTCAAAATTCCAACATTAGCAGTGGTCTTTTTTCTTTTTTTAAAAAAGTGAGGTCTTTCCAACACAGCTTTATGTGATTATCTTTAAATATTCATGTAGAGAAGTATTCTCAAAGTGTGAAAATTCCATATGAAGTTTTATTCTTGTATGAAGAGGGCATTGCTGCATTTTCTGCTAGTTTCATCTTTTAAGGTGAGATTTACTACTTTCATGCCATTGACTATTTTTCTCAGTGGAAGCATGCTGAAACACTCTCTGTTGTGTAACTTGGTTGAGCAGGCAGCTGACTTCACTACTACCAATGAAGAGTGATAAGCAAAAATCTTTTTAAAGTGAATGTATACATTTTTGGTGTGCTTAAATCTGCAGCATACAGATGTTCAGTCTTATTGCTTGGTACAAAATTGCAATAAATCATACTACTTATTCTTAAAGTGCTACTTATAAAAAGCTGAGAACATTAGTTAATAGTCAATATCTTTTTACTCTAGGTACAAATATTGTGTAGACTATAGCTATGGGGAAGCTTTACTTTCTGTGAACTTTGGGACAAACATGGTAATTTGTAGCAAAGCAATAGTTTTGGGGTTTTTTTCCTGTTTAATGTTTTTTTTCCTTCTAAACTGCTTTTTTGAGTAATCCAAATAGCTAAACTTGTGTCCATCCTATAGGGAATTGTAACATAAGACATTCACTTTTGGTGTCAAAAATGGAGAAAAATAAAAATGATTTTAATGTGTGTGGATTTTCCTTATCAAAATAAATGCATTGCTGAAAGGCAGCAAAAGCAAGGCAAATGATGTATCAGTGGTGTCATTTTGTGCTGCTATAGTCTTCCGTATTGAAAAAAACATTAAAAATCTGATAATAAACTCAGGTCAGTTCATGTCACCTGGTGGGAGGAATATCATGATATTTGCAGTATCAGACTTTTGTGCCATAGTCCTTTAGCCTATGTCAGGCCTTTAATTTGGATGGGAGGGGAAACTTCCTTTTCACTTAAAATTATTTGTCACACCACTTTGCATGTTTCAGTGTAAAATATATTTTTCTTTCCTAGTTCCATGAAATACTTTCAGTTGACCTCCTCCAGAGATACTATTAGCATCATCAAAGAAAAAAAGCAAGCCACAATCAAAACTTACTGCAAACTGAATTTTGTTACAATTAAATGTCATAATTCTTTCATTTTTGCACCGTTTTGGAGAATGCTCTCAACTTCAGTGTTACCTCACAGATGGTAGAGTTTTCTAGAAAAGTCCTCAAAGTAACTCACATCTAGTTCAGTTATAGTTGGAAGGCATTGCATCTTCAAGAAAGGAATGGGGTTTTTTATATTTCAGACATTTAATGGTGTGAGGTAGCCCTGAGAGTAGCATCTTTCTCCTGGCCCCAAAGATGAATTTTTCATGGTATTCTAAGAGTAACACATAGTAGTGCTATGAGCTGTATGTGCTTAAAGCCTTCTTACTACTTCTGTAGTAGTAGTAAGAAGGCTTTAAGCACATACAGCTTAACACATAAGTTAAGCTGAAGTATATAATTATACTGTAGTCTTTGTAGCAAAGTGCTGAAGCACTAGGCACTGATGTTCCTTTTTTTCTTTCTTTTACACGTTTTCACTTTTGTTTCATGAGTCCATCTTCTTTTTTAGACAGAGCCAGCTTGAACTTTCAGAAACAATGACAAAATAGAGCAACTTTACGGACTAGTATCCAAAATCCAGTTGCAAAAATGAGTGGCGTTCTGATGTAGTAAGTATGAGTTAAGAAGTCACTTTTAGGGCAAGGGCTACAAGAAGCCTGGAGAAGATCTGTGGAAGTTAATGGGCATGACAATGTTATTTTGAGTTTGGTTCTCATGATTGGTCATACTGCTCAGAATGCTGTGCTGAAAACCTGGCAGGTCTTGATTTCCTGTCTGAATTGGGGTTAACACAGCTTGTATTTTCCCTTTTAAATTCTGTGCTAATCTTTCAACATGCATCCAGTCTTGGGAGCCTGGTGTCAGGCTGTGGATCACTAAAGGATTTCACTTGCAGTCTTGAAATTAATCTTACAGCATCTGATCCATGGTGAGAGTGAGAGCTTCAGTAGTGTCTAAGAGTATACATTTTCAAGAAGGATCTTAAATTTAAATTCTCTGTGTGTTTTAAGACCTTAATTTGTATTTGCATAAGAAACTGTGTGAAAGAACTTCTCCAAATTTACTTGCTAATAGCATGCTCAGCACTGCCCTACAGAATGATTTCAGATCTCTCCTGGGCTTGCTTGGTCTATGTGTTTTGTTTTGTCTCCTGTGGCATACCTCACAAAACTCTTTATGGTATTAAAATTCCTGCTAATTACCTTCTCTGCTAGTTTTGTGGACAAGATATCTTCTAAAAAATATTTTAACTAGTTTATGCAGAGTCAAAGCAGAAAAGCTGAGTACAAAAAGAATGCCTTTAAACAATGCAGGTCCCAAAGAAGACTCAGCAGTAAAATTTATGTAATTGCAAATGAAGCTGGTAAAATTGTGTGGCATATCTTGTGCATGGTACATTTGGCTTACTTTGATATGTCTCAAGTAACATATTGGGTGAAATAGATACATAATAGATGTATAACTTTAAATTTTGTGTTTGCAAAGGTTTCAGCATACCCTTTGTTGTCTGTTAATATGGCTTTTATTGTGTGTTTGGTAAGTCAACCTATCTTTGTCTAAAACTGTCCTTTGACTTGCTTTTCCTTTTCCTGAGGGAATTTACCAGGCTGCTTTGCAACAGCAAATTACTACAATGGATATGTACATGCATATTTCAGAGAGCACAGTGTCTCCAAGCTAACTGAACTTGTAAAGCAGTCCTAATGTGGCACAGAAACCTGTAAGTACTGTGTATATGCTGATATAAAAACAAATCCCATAAGTTTTCTGTTCCACCTCACTTTGAAGTTCTTTGTTAGCATTTGTAGACTGTGGTTAAAACATAGTAACTGCACCATCTTATTTGTTTGTTCTTTAGGAAAAATTATGATGTTTAAGAGATAAACCAATGTGTGAAGAGAATTAAAAAAAAAATTAAAGAAATATTATTAGACAAGGATATTCATGGCAGCAATTAACAAGAATAGATGTTTCACTACTTTCTGTGTTTCTGAGAACATGTGACTGCTGTTCATCGTTGGAAACTGGTGAAGGAAATGCTGCAAGCTAAGGTTTCCTTTGGGCTGTAAAACGTGATCCATTACTGATTCGAGAATCATGGTCTTGTAGTTCTGATGTTGCAGCAAGGAGAGCGTATATAAAATACAAGTTTACAGCCCAAGCAGATGCTGCTCTGCTAACTTGGTTATCAAAGGTGTGGATGGATGGTTGTTTCAGTATCTCCTGTATTTCTGAAAACAAGGTCACCTGGGAAACAAGCTCCTAAGAGCTTTGATTTTGCTTGTAGGCTTCACCAAAATGTTAGAACTGTAAAAGTTACTGTAAGACAGGAACTAGCCTGCTTTTTCTTGATTGTATGCTGTGTGAGGTGAAATTGGGGTGGGAAATGGAGAGGGTATGTGGTGGGTGTTAAAAGACAAGGATAGATGAAATTAAGTACACTCCAGAGTTGCAAACTGAAATTTTCCTAACCTCATAAAACATGTAAAGCTATTGATTAAAAAGATGGATTTAATTTACAATAGGTCTTTTTACTGTGAATTGGACAGAGGTTGATACTAGAAGGTAATATCTTTCAAGTCTTCACCTATTACTACCTGCAATGTCTCTCAGAAATTAATTAAATTAATCTAGGTGGTTTGAATTACATGCTATTGCTATTTTATTCCTTTACATCTGGGAAAAGTGGTAGGTGTTTTCTTTGTGCAATTATAAGTATTCAGTAAGAACATACATTATCCCTGTATTTTCATGGGGCTATGCTGTTTAATAGTTCTTGTTAATAGTACAGCTGTAAGAAGTTAATTGTCACTTAAAACAAAAACCAAACTCATAGTTTGTTCCAGAAAAGTTCTACAGACTAACTCATAAGCATCTGTATAGTTGTGCACACAAATTGCCATTAGATGTCTATAAGTAGTCATCTACTCATCCTTTATAATTGGAAGGAGCAGAGGTTTTCTATATGTTAAAAATTGCAAAAGTCTGCAAGAATTGTAATCATTTATATGCAGTTTCAAGGTAAGAGCCCAAATCTCAATCATCTTTAGAGGTTACCATCTAATTGAAAATAAGTGTCAGTGTTTGGCTTTTAAATAAAGCATTGTTACCAAGAATTGTTTAGAGGCAATTGAGTAGAGCAGAACAAGTAATGGCGAAATGAACAACGCTGGTTTGTTTTCACTGCTGCCACTGGCGATGAATTCAACAGCAGTTCAGGCACTTAGCTGGTTGCTAAATTAAAGTATTTGAAGAATGCAGGTTTCACTTGTCCTTTTCCAACTTGAGCAGCTGGAGGGTAGTTTATTCAAGAGGCACTTAACCAACCTTGATATCTTTGACAGTGCTATTGCGCACTTTTGTCCTTGTAGGACAGTCTCCCTGGATTCACAACTTTGTTGTGAAATAGAGCAAGGAGAGCCAGGGTTTAAGGGCCTTCCTTGGAAGTTTGATAGGAGCCCCTTAGCTGACCAAAGTTGGGGTGTTTCTTCAGTGTGGTGCTGCTGGTGTGCAGTCATTTGTCCAGAAGTAAGAGCTGGGATGTTCAGCACATGTCTCTTGCTTTCCTGGCTTTGTGTATGCTGTTGCAGAGCACTACAATCAAAAGTATATGATCAAAACAATTAAAAAGTGGAGTTATTGCCTCTTTGGTACCTGGAGAGCTGAACTTGTCTGTGCTAGTCTTGTACTATGTAAAAATGAGTGAAATCACCCTGTGCTGGAAAAGGCAGTCAAAGATAGGTCAGGCCAAGCACGGGTCCTGTGTTAGAGAACATTCTCCTTTTAACAAACCAGTAAGAAACAATTCTGTGAGCAGCTGCAGCCCTTGTAGCATAGGCTATGTCATGGTGCCCTGCAAGCTGACCCTCCGAAGGTGGAGCTCGGCCAGGGAGTCTGCAGACAGTGCTTGGTGCTAGATCTGACCGTGCTTGGGCTGGCAGAGTTCTTAGCCAGAGTCTGGTGAGAGGAGTGAGCTTTCTGCTCAGGGAACTGCATGCTGTGTGTTCACCAGACTGTGATTACAAACTATTACTGGATGTGACTACCAGACGTGGAACCTGGGGTGATACCGAGGACTTCTTTAAACTAATCTTAAAAAATGGGTGCGATGCTAGGGGTTGGACTTCTCTTCTAGCCCTGGTGCTTTCATGATTTAGTGTGAGTGAGCAGAGCACGGGTCAAGGCCAGCACAGGGAACTCGCGTTCGGGCGTGTCTCTGCTTTGACATTGCCCGGGGCAAGGCTGCGGGAAGCACGTGGCGCGGCGGGCAAGCGCCCCGGGCCGGGCGGTGATAAGGAAGGAGCAGAAGCTGAGGCGCGGGGCTTATCGCGGTAGGCTGGGCTCACACACCCCGACCAGCGGGCCGCAGCGAGTCAGCGCCGGCGTAGCGGNCGGCGGCCGCGCCGTGGCGGGGTTTTCCGGTCCCACGTCGCTCTGCTCTTCTCGCCCGCTTCAGGTCGCCATGTTCTCGTCCATCGCGCCGCTCGCGCGGCACAACCCGTTCTACGCGCCGCACTTCCAGCTGGTGCAGGACGGCGTGAGGAAGCGCCCGGCGGAGCCCGCGGAGGCCTCCGCCACGCGGCGGGGCCTGGCGGCCGCGTCCGCCGACGAAGGTGAGAGCGGGACGGAGGAGCTGCCGCAGAGGCGAGACCCGCAGGCGTGCGGGGCTGGCGGTGCCTGCGCTGACCCCGCCAACCCGGGCCTGTGCTCGCCAGGGCGGCGCAGGGAATGTCAGCGCCCGGCGGGGCTCGGCCGGGCCGGGAGGGGCCGGTGCTGGGCCTACGCGCCCGCTTGGAGGACGAGGAAGGGCACGGGCGGGGGAGGCGCTGGCAGTGCTTCCGCTCTCCCGGCGGTGTGTGCTGAGGAGCAGGAGGGATCCGAGTTTGTCGGGAAAGAGCATCGGGAGTTTCGAGTGCAGAGTAATCACGGAGATCCCCGTAGATTTTGTCTTGTGGAGCAGAGAAGGCTTTTTCTGACTGCATGGCCTACGGCCTCGGGCACCGAGGTTGTAGGCCTGTACTTCTTTCATCGGTGGAGAAGAGCAGTGAGTGAATCTGCGGATTCGAAAGACTATCTCTCCTATCCTCTTTCCCTTTTTATCTTATTTTTTTCCCCAGTTCATTCGTACATGGGCACCTGAACATCTAGATACGTTAGGGGTGCTTGCTGCTGTTCTTTTTTGGTTCTTTTTTTCTTTTGTCTAGTTGTGGGATGCACACCAAAAAACGTGCTATTTAAGATACAGGTATGCACTTAAGAGTTAAGTGTAAGTGCTTCCTGTATGTTTCCCAGTTAATTTGTTGACTTCTGAAGGTCAGACCTTGATGATACTTGCAGTACGACAAGATGGGTAAGGGTGGAATGGACCACAGTGAGTCATCATCCTTACAGATCCAACTTCCTTGCTGAAGCGGGGTCATCCTAGAGCAGATTGCACAGGATTGTATCCAGATTCTTGGATATCTCCAGGGGGGGAGACTCCACAGCCTCTGTTTCAGTGCATGGTCACTACAGTAAAGAAGTTCTTATTTTCAGATAGAACTTCCTGTGCATCAGTGTCTGCCCCTTGCTTCTTGTCCTGTTGCTTGGCACCACTGAGGAGAGCCTGGATCCATCCTCTTGACACCCTCCCAAAAACAGTTACAGACAGTGATGAGGTCCACTTTCAGTCATCCTTTCTTGAGGCCAAACAGACTCAGCTCTTTTAACCTTTCTGTATAAATGAGGTGTTCCAGTCTCCTCATCATCTTTGTCGCCCTCCCCTGGACCTGCTCCAGGAGCTCCATGTCTGTCTTATGCTGCGGGGCACAGGACTGAGCACAGCACTCCAAATGTAGCCTCACTAGGGGCTGAGTAAAGGGGCAGGATCACCCTCGAGGTGCTGGCAGTGCTCTTCCTAATGCATTACAGGGTACCCTGTTGGAGTGGCCTTCTTGGCCCCAGGGACACACACTGCTGGCTCATGGACAGCTTGGCTGCCCAGCAGGACCCCCAGCTCCTTCTCTGCAGAGCTGCTTTCCAGCAGGTTGGCCCCCAGCCTGTGCTGGTCCATGGGGCTGTTCCTCCCCAGGTACAGGACCCTACATTTGCCTTGGTTGAACTTAATTCAGACCCTACATTTGCCTTTGTTGAACTTAATTCAGTTCTTCTCTGCACGGATCTCCAACCTGTTGAGGTCCATCTGAAGTAGAGGTGGATATTAAAATTCTAATTCTTTTAAACTGTCAATAATTTAAAAGCGTTTCTCTGGTTTTGCTTAAAAAAAAAAAAAAAAGAAAGTAGGAATTACTTTCAGCAAGCTGCCCCTTCTGAAGTACTGTGATTATTAAAGTATTTCAGTGGAGTTGCATGAACATTCATATAATACATGGAAGAGGTTCATTTTACGAAGTTTTCAGGAAATTATTTGTGGCTTTCAGTGTAGTAATCCTGCTGTCAGTTAACTAAAGCCCTAAATCGCTCTTTGGTATGCTAAATATATTCAGTAGGTGCACTTACTTCTTTAAAGCATTATGCTTAATCTTCATCCTGTTTGTTGGCAGTTGTGCTCATGGGTGGCCAAAGTTTTTCAATCTTTATAGTTTTTTCTGCTGAGTTTATAATTTTATGTACCCAGTTGCTTCTCTGGCTTTTGTGTTGAGAACGTAACACGTTGCAGAAGATATCTGAACTTGCACAAGGTCACACAAAGTCAGTACAAGCCACACGACCTTCTGAGATCAGCTCAGGGCATCAGCCACAACAGCGCTCAGAGACCAAGTATTTTATGACTGGCTCATGGAATTTGTCCTTGTTAACGTGTCAGATTGGAAGCAGAGATATGAAATAGTTATGATGTAGCTGTCTCAACAGAGTAGATATATTTTTATGCCATATGTATAATTTGTGTACCTTAAGGGTATTTGTCTTAAATCATTACCTGGGTATGTTAGAATGACTTTCTTGTCCTCTGTGCGGCATGTTCAGCTGGTTTTTTAGAAAATTTTTAGAAAATTTGACTCTACTTCAGAAATAAAAAGTCCAAGATCATCTGTTGCTTTATTTTCCTAATATTATTGTACCACTACAAACCTAGGCACCTCTAAAGAGCTCAAGCCTAATTGGTACTGGCTTTCTTAATTACTGTACTTGAACACCAGGCTGACAGGTCACTGAATAACACTGTCATCCAGCACATACATAAAACTCTACTTTTCTCTGGCTACTATAAAGGAATATGTCTTTAAATTACTGTGAAGAAGGCTGTGTGAACAAGCAGTTCTGAGGTCTGGCAGTGTGGCAGCTGGTCTGTGGTGCTGTTGGCCAAAGACACAGCTACACAGAGCTGGCCCAGACAGACCTAGAGTCTGTTCTCTGATTACACCTGCCTGATCTGTGTGTGTTTAACCAGCCATTCTAGAAAGAACAGACTGTTTCTGCTGTCTGCAAATCTGCTAGCCAAGCTATTTTGGAGCTATGTGTAAGTCACAGACCAGCATATTTACAGTCTTTAGCAGTGTCTCAATTTAAAATAAGTTATTCTGATATAACTGATTTTTTAGCTTTTATCTTAGGTTCACTATGGCATCTGTGGTTTGGTATTTATTGTTTTAAATAAAGAAAGACTTTTGTTTTTGTAGTTTGGGCAAATTTTAAAAGTAAGGTGAGAAATATAAATACAAAATGTAATGTAAAATCTGGAACATTTGTGGGAAGGAGTTCCTTTAAAAGTTATGTTAGCAAAGTTATGAGCTGGATAAGCCTGCTACTGTTATCTGCTGCTCTGCTGGTGCTGTTGAACATCATTGTCAGCTTCTCTTGATGTTCATAAAGGAATTCAGAACCAGAAAGATGGCAGAGAAGATCTACATAAGATAGGCTTTTGCTGTCTTTTAGTTTTCATTAGTGTTTCTTGGAGATATTTCTTACTAAGTTGTAACACTTTAATGTCTATTCCGTTATATTGAAGTGACACCAGTAAATTTAGTAGTAAAAGATTGTTTTTCGACTTTGGAGAATATTTTTTACGTAGTGTATTATTTTCTGTATGCTTCTTTAGTATATTAGTTTTGCTTTTGCTTATATTTTTAAAATGCTGAGCATAGTAGCAGAACTGTGCTGCTACTTTATACTTATTTTTTACCGTTCATTGTAAATTTGAATGTTTCTTGTTTGCACTCACTCATGGCCTCTGTAGCTTCTTCAAAAATGAAAGAAGAAAATGGATTCTTTTTTTCCAGCTCCAGTAACTTCACTGTATAGGAATATGTGAAAATTAATAACTTATTCTAGGATTGGATGGTTTTATACACAGTATATACACTGTATAGGACAGTCCATATATGAAGTATGTCTTGATTAAATGTGACCTGAAAGATTCTTTAAGGAACCTTGTGTATGAGCATTCAATGGGACAGTAAATAGCAAGCTGCAGTTTCATTAAACAAGCTGTATACATGTGAGATTCTGTATTTGAAAGACAGTTTACAAAAAATCTGTGTAAATAATATGAGAAATACCTGAAAATATATCTGTATATCTCCAACACCAATATTGTAGATTTTTATAGTCTCTACTTAAATACAGAAGTTAAACTGTCATAAAATATTTAACAAAAAAAGCTTTGTCTTTTGAGTACTAGAAGAATACTATTCTTATTTCCTGGATATAAGAAATTGTTGGACATTGCAACTTTCAGTCATGGTTTCTGCTAGTAACTTCTGGGATTAATTTCTATAGTTTTAGTGTGCTCTGAGCTAAAACTTCAGTGTTTCTTCCTTTGCTTATTTAAAGGAACAAATTCAATTTGGAAGGCTCAGAATCAAATCTTGTCAGTCCAAAATGTTTGAAAGCAGAAGAATAATTTTTCATTATAACACTATATTCAAATAATACAGCATGGGAGATTATTTCAGTTTAATACTTTTGAGAAAGTAGCATTGTTTTGTTTTTTTTCTGATCATTGTTGCTATTTATGATTGATCATACATATGTAATTTTTTCCAATTAACTAGAATACAGCTGTGCCTATGGCTCAAACAGATTCTTTGTCCTTTGTGGCCTTGGTGGGATTATTAGCTGTGGAACAACACATACGGCACTGGTTCCTCTAGACCTGGTTAAATGCAGAATGCAGGTTTGTTCTGCATGTTGGTATGTGATGACAGAGCATGTTCAGTGTGGTATATTTAATTACTAATCAAATGGAGGCATAAACTATACCCTGGACATGGCTGTCCAACAGTGCATGGAGTTTATATAAAAGCATGGTGTGTCTTTATTTTTTGCTGCAGAATACAGTTGTGAATATGGCTCGCTCAAGTTTTATGCTCTCTGTGGCGTTGGTGGGGTCCTAAGTTGTGGCCTGACACACACTGGTGTCGTACCTCTGGATTTAGTGAAATGTCGTATGCAGGTTTGTATAAACTTAAACATTTCTTGAACTTCTGTTTTCTATCTAGCCAGCATATTAAGAGTTGGCAGTAGGGATGCAATCTTTTGTGGATAGAAGAAGCAAGTAAACTTGAATGCTGCTTTATCAGATCTATTGCTGTAAGACTAGCAAAATAGCACTTTCAAGAGAAGTAAAGGTATTACAGGTAATCTGGACACATTATTTTTGACAGCATTTAACACACATTTAACTGGCTATATTTGCTAAAAGGCATCCACCACAATGTTACTCTGCTGGCTGGTTGGCTGTCCAGCATTATTCCAGTGCTTTTGGAGTAAGGAGGTAGTATCTTTTGGATCTGTGTTTTTTAGCCTGGAGTGACATGCATGTGTAATTTGATCCATTAACGCCATGGATATCAATGCACGGCTTGTGGATTGGATATTTTCTAATGATGTCGCTTTGAGCAGAGTGGCTAAAACTTGATTTGATATCATGAAGGCCATTGATGCTTGCAACTGCTTTCCTTGAAGTGGTTTTTGATTAATCTGAAAGGAGCATCGTTGCATTGCACCTGTGACACATTAAAATCCTTTTGTGAACAGCCATGGCTGAAAACATACTAATGGATTTATTCAGGCAAATCTGCAAGAATGAAGCAAATTAAAGCACTCTTGTAAATTTCTGGAAATATAGTAGTTAATGGTTTCCCTGTTGCATAGGCTGATTATAAAAATGGTCATTTTGTAATTATAGAACTCCTGAAATTAGGAGGGAACTATGAATTAGTCAGACCTCCTTGTCATGCTAGGAGTATGCACGTGCTATTCTTCAAAACTGTGTTCTGAGTCTCCTTTTTTTAAGGTTTACCAGAGAGATTTTTTCACATTCTTGAGAGCATCTGAAATTCTGGTCTCAGACTAGGAAATCTGCAACACATCAGACATGCTCAGTGTGGGCTACCAGTTCTGGTTTATTATATGATCAGGGTGGTGGTACTTCCCCTTCTCTCTCTAGCACTTAGAGGGAGGTTCAGGAGGGGGGTTCCATGTGGATTCCAGGTGTGATCTTCTAAAACCTGTCAGCATTTATCTCTTTACAGATCCAGTACAGAACATGTTACTAATCCTTCCTAAGTTCTCCAGGAAGAAACCTGTTGCCTGCCCTCTCATGTCTTTTTAAGAAGAGGTCACCTTTGCCATGGTTTAACTGAAACCAGGACACCTGTTACACACCTAATAACTAAGTGTGGTTCTGACTTGAACATAGTCCCATTTTACAGTGCCTGATTAAATATCTAATTTTCTAAAATTATGTCTCTTTCTAAAATTGACACATTTAGGTGAACTAGATCTGAAGTATGTTGTTCTTAGATTGCAAGACAAAATACCAGTCAGTGCAGGTTGGCATGCATGTTTTGTAGCTCTTTCTGTAAGCTTTGATGGGCATCCAGTTTGATATCATCCTTTTTATCCGTAGAGGAGCTGTTGGATGATGTCAAATATGAAAAGTAACAGTGGGATGTGACATAATTACCTGTTGAAAAGTTTCTGCTAAATTATTTCCTTTCACCTGAAACAAAATTATTCAAGTCAGTCTGTGTTAAATTTCTGATAAAATCTCACTCAGAATTTTATGGGCAGAAGACAGTTAGTGTGTAGCCTTTATTGCCAAGTCAAAGTACAAGCGTGGAAGTTTTTGAGTGCTCTTTGATCTGGTTTGCTCCATCTGTCTTAGTCTGACTATGTGGAGAGATCACACAGGAGAAACAACTTTCTCTGATTAGTAATCATGAGAATCATTAGGTTTCTGGCAGTGCTTGGGTGTAGATAGGTTGAGTGTGTAAAGTAGATGAGATTGCTGACAGGACCCATTAAATTTTTTAAAAATCTGATCTATACATAGTTGCACCAGTACACCACTGACAGTGTTAGAACAGTGATTTCAGTAAGTCTTTTCGTTACAGTTGCATTGTTAATTTGGAGAATTAAAGTGAAACAAAATTCAGTTTGGTGGTTTCTGAGTATTGAGGAACATATTGACTTTTAAAATGTCAGGGTTTGAGACTAGCAAGTAACCATTAGTATAACTTCGTGGTGCATACGTCATCTGTCCAGGGAATTATAGGAAACCAGCTGTCTGAGAATAGAAAAATATAAAATTTTGT
>VYZP01001794.1:291-38909 GCA_013400635.1 Hypocryptadius cinnamomeus | reverse complement strand
TCAGTGCCTTTTTTTTTTTTTTTTTTCAATTTTAAATTGCTCCCAGATTTCTTCCTCCATGCAGACCAACATGGCTGAGGGGCAAGATTAAAAATGCAATTAAGTTCCTATTAAATAGCTAGCTGAGGACAAAGCCAACAGTCAACAAGCTTATCTATGTTTGAAGCAAAGATAGACTGGAATCAGAACATGAACAGGACAAGCATGGTTATCAGAATCAGCTGAGTCATCACCAATAGAAAGACTGGTCAATTAAGGACTCTGTCTTTCATAACACAAATTGCAAATTTAACTTTGTCTAAGCATTGTACTTATACTGCTGTGTGCTTCTAGTCTTCATTATCTTCCAAACTTTCTGTATCGTATACTAGCCAAGTACATTTCACCAATGCATGTCAAATACTATTTAAATACTGATTCTATGTGCTTACACTACAGCTTCGAGAGATTCAATATTGCTACCTGTAAAATCACATTTTCCTTACACATTCAGCAGTAGGATCCCATTTGTACTAGATGACAAGAAACTGGGGTGTGAAGCTATTGACTCACAAACAAGAATGCTCAGAATAAACAATTGTCTCTACTGCTAGTGTCCCTGCAGCTGTCATGCATAGCATTTTACCTGGGGTTCCAGATAAAGCAGCTTGAGCTCCTGTCAGAGTCAAGAGGCCACCTTCTTTCAGATGTTTTGTGGCAAGGTGGCTGGAAATAGTCGATGTCCAAACACTCTGCTTCCACATCAGATCACAGTTTTTGTACAAAGCTGATTAGGAAAAGAATTAGTGAAATTAGCTAAAGGAAGACAATGAACTATGGTTTCCTTGCTGTTACACAGAGTGCAACAGCACCATGAAAACATGCTTTCTACCATTTTCTACCTCTACACTGTAAAATATTCATTTATGTCTTTTGTATCTCCTTTCTCTTTGAGCCTGTAACAGCCAAACCAGAAGGGGGAAGAAAGGGACACATTTCACCCGAATTACTCCATACAAAAAACAAGGCTATTTTTCTTCTTGTGTCTCTACAGTTGTGGGCAAAGTACAAATTTCATTACGAATATTACATGTTTAAAAGCCTTTTTTTTAATCTGAAGGGTTATTTTCTGTAGCACGATTAGGCAGTGGCCTCCAATATTGTATTGCACAGTAACAGCTCAGAGAGCTGCAGGAAGCAACTGAGGTTTTATGCATAAAGCAATGACTTAAGAAACAACATCAATGTGTCTTTTGTACCTTGCCTGACACAGGTAATCTCAGCAAAAAATCAGCTCATAGATAACAATGCTGAGCTCCTTCAGAAAGCACATCAAAACTTTCTGGTAAAAATTAGTGCATCAACAAACATTACTGAAGAAACTAAATGCTGTGCAAATTTAACAGAAAGCAAAAACTCAGAGAAGCACGAAGAAGCACTGTGACTAAGCTATTTTGTACTTCTATGCTTATGTCCTCTTCTGGACTGAGGTAGAAAGGTTTTTAAGGATTTTCTCAGACATTATTCAGGCTTTCACCAACATGTCTGCACCAAAGGCTTACACTTGGCTTTGGCACTGCCTCCAGCCCATCCTCCTGCTACGCATAGGATCGCATCCACCTTTTCTTCACCAAGGAGTTTTCCAACTTCTGCTGTCACCTTCAACACATAGAACAAGAACATACTGAAAACACTCAACTGATAAGGTAAAGAGGTAAACACCATGAATGCCTTAAAGCTACTTTTTCCTACTTATGCATTTGATGACAGGACACAGCAATTTAAACAGCTATAGAAAATTAGTATTTATGATTCATGAACTCTAAAACAAATTTTTAAACTGTGTTTAAAAGTAACTATAGATGAAAGTCAGATGAATGAAAGCCATAGAGTGTGTGATGTCACTGGAAATAAGTGATCATCAGGGATGAAACACCTGACCCTTACCTCTATTGTTAACAAAAATTATTACTGACTTGCTTTTGACAGGTTCTCTTCCAAGTAGGACATTGTTCAAGACAGGAAATGAAACTCCAGGTCTGACCAGGACTACTGGTGTCACTTTTGATAACAGTGCAAGAAAAACAACTAAAGATTACCTCTTCATTGCTTCTGTCTAGACTGCAACCATCAGTTTGAGACTGGCCACTAAAGTTGAGCTGGTATACTTTTAGATATCTATAATTTGTTCTCTTTCAAAAATAAGACCTTGCAGCTGGTAACAAATTTTCTCTGTCAAAGCAAATAGCAAACAATCCATCTCTCAACAAGTGAAGAAGAACCAATAGCTTTGGCAAAACCATATTGCAAATTGTATTGTAAACATTCTATGTTACTCCTCCAAAGCTTTAGGAGTTATGTAGATATAAAATACCCATACTGGCTATATATTCAGTATATCAGTAACAGAAATTGGTTCAAAACTTAAAATGTAAAAAATGAACCCTATCTACCAAGAATAAAGCAAAACACTTTTTTAGGCTGACTTAGATTCTCCCACATCCACATCTGTAGAAACAAGTGCATTCCCCTAGGGATCCCTTGGGGCTTAGGTTCATGTCCTTTGAGCATGCCATCTACTTACACACAACACATTTTGAAGCTAGGATATTTGAAATAAGTGTTGCATTTTAAGATGTCCTTACCCATCTTCATTACAACTCACCGGGTTCAGTCTGTGACTTTTAAAAGTCAAGACAAAAACAAAACAAAAGTGCCCTGTGTGCTGAGCCTCCAATAACCCAGATCAGGCTCTTTCTGCGTATTCAGTTAAAAGGAATTACAACAAAATTAACAGAAGGGACGAGCAGAACCCGAAGGACCTTGATGTTCGCGGTAGGGCCGCACGACCGCCACCGACCGCGCTGCTGCTTCCTACGTGGAGCTGGACCCATCCTGAAGCCGCCTTCTTCACCGCGGGCAGCAGCGAAAGAGATGCACAAAGCCGCGGGGAGGCTGCGTGCATGGCCCGGCCGAAGGGATGCGCACACCCGGGGGAGGCTGCGTGCATGGCCCGGCCGAAGGGATGCGCACACCCGGGGGAGGTTGGCTGGTGCACTGCCCCACCGCCTCACCCGGCACTGGCCGCCCCGCGCCCACCACCGACCCACCTGCTCGGCCTGCTCGGGGAAGGAGTCGGTCGCTTTCACCACCACGTTGGCGCTGGCGTCCGCGTTCTCCGCCAGGTCGATGCTGGCCACCCACTGCCGCGGAGATAGAACGGCGCGTTAGCGGCCCGCGCCCCGGAGCGCCCGGCCCGGCCCGGCGGGGCACGGCCGCTCCCCCGCGGGGCTCCCCGCCTCACCACCTCCCGGCCCGACACTTACCCAGTTCTTGGACTTGAAGTACCGCACGCA
Source organism: Hypocryptadius cinnamomeus (assembly GCA_013400635.1). Classification (NCBI taxonomy): domain Eukaryota; kingdom Metazoa; phylum Chordata; class Aves; order Passeriformes; family Zosteropidae; genus Hypocryptadius; species Hypocryptadius cinnamomeus. Next base: position 35,574 of record VYZP01001794.1, on the reverse strand, counting down.
CTGGGAACCCAGCGCCCCTCTGCCCCCGTACACCAGCACCCTGCGTGCCGCCATGCCCGCTGCTCCGGCGCTGCCCTCCCCGGCGCGGAGGGGCCGCCCCACGGGGCGGGCGAGGGGCGGCAGCTCCGGCCGCGGGTGGTGCGAGGGGCGGGGCAGGGCTGGGCTGCCCGCCCGGGCCGTGCGGAACGGGGGGAGGCGGGGGAGGAGAAATCCCAATGCCTGGGGGGCAGCGGCCTTGTTACTAGTCCCCAGGGCTCCTGCTGCTGTTAGTTAGCTAATTAATTAATTAATTAGTGGTTCTGAAGGTCCTGCTAGGGCTCGGGTAGCAGTAACCGTAGAAGTGCGGACAATTACGGCCGGTTTTCTTTAGCGCTCATGGATCGCACCTGTCGCTTGAGTTTTCCCTCATGAGTGCCCCGATCTACGGCACCGCTGGCCAGGCCAGCCCGGCTGCCAGGGGTTCCTGCGCCCCGCTGGAATTCAGAAGATTCCAGACCCATCGTTTCTGTCCCTCAGATAACTCTGCCTGCTGTGACATTTAGAGGCTGGGTGGGAGCAGGCGCTGGGAAGCTCAGCACGGCTCAGGCGACTGCAGAATCCTCCAGCAAAAATTATGCTGTTTTGATGCTTTGTCCCTTGCACACAGATATTTACCCACTTTTTAAAATAACCCAGTAAACTGGATTCTTCTCCAGATTTTCTTCACATGAGGTTGCAGTAAGAAACTTGATGTCATTTGAGCAGGACAATTAAACCCCTGAGGAAATATTAGACAGGCCACAGAGATAGGATTACTTGCTACAAAGAAGCATCACCACACTACAGTATAATGAAGCCCTTACTTGCAACCATTTCAGGATGTTGTTGCAGCAAAATGTATTTTTTCCTTGATTTTTAACCATACAGATTAATTGCTGGACCTTCAAATTACAAAGAGAAGTATCTTGAAATGCCTGGTATTCAGCTGTGGATTTTGGAGCATGGTGAAAAATGGGAAATACATCTGACTGCTGCAGAGAGGGCTTGGAGATGATCCCTTGAAAGCACTAGGATGCCTGGCTGCTTTAAAAAGACATTATTTGCCTTGGCTTCCCTAATAAGTTTTGTGTCTTTTATCTTGATTGTTGTTGCAATGGGAATCCCAAAGTGGATGACTGGAAAGATCCTTTGCAAAACAGGGGCTGATTTGGTCAATGCCACAGATCCAGAGCTGGTCAAGTTCATTGGAGAAATTTACTATGGACTCTTCCGGGGTGGCAAAATACGCCAATGTGGCTTGGGCGGGAGGCGTTCCAAATTCACAAGTAAGTACAACTTTGGTTGAATGTTTAGTCTAATATCTAGTTCAAATTTAACATTCTATTCTTTTTGTTTACAGAACTTGTAGAATGCAAATTTGTATTATTTAATAAATGTGTAGTCTTTATGGTTTGATGTTTGGAGTGTGAATATAAAATTTCTATCATTTCATTAATGCTTTTTGCTCCAGTTATATTCTGTAATCCTAGAATCATGCTGGGGAAAAAATCCCTAAGGCTAGATGGAGAGTTTCCTTTTAGCCTTGTGAAGGGGGTGAAAGTCTTTTGGAGATGACCCTGTAAATCATACTTTCCCCTTGACTTACTTTTTCCTATGCTGAGTTTTGCTCTGCCACTCCTCTGCCTCTGTCCTTACCTTCTCTGTTGAACTCTTCTGAGTTTTTTTTCCCTTTAAGAAGCAGAGATTTATTTAGCTGGGTGCATTTCTGTATTTCTCTGGCTGTCCTAATGCAAATGTCTACCATAGCACATATGACTAACTTTATTAACATGTTGAAGAAATTCTTACCTTCTTTTCTATTAAGTTGGGAGACAAAAAATTGCTGAACTTTTAACAAATGTAGAAACTCTTCTAAACATATTCCTTTTAACATAAAAGATTTTCTTGAGGTCTTGAAAGCACTGAGCTGTACTCTGGATGATTTCCAAATTTCACTCATCCTGTTCTGTAGTGAAAATGGTAATTTGCATTGAAGATTTTTATTTCAGTGTACAGATTTACTGAAACTTAAACCAATACGAGTTGAAGCTGTTGCAGTCTCACCCTCTCCCTGGCCCACAGCAATGCTGTCCTGTCCCATCCTTTGCAATGGCTCTGGTAGTTGAGGTGAGGTATTTCAAAAGTTAAAATGGCCAAAAACTTAGCCTACAAAAATAAATACTTGTTTTCCCATAGGGTCATGTCTGACTACACAACTACACAAGCACTTCTATAAAAATTTGAAGGCAGGTGTGACTGTGGGGCTTCAGAGGGAATGCAGAAAAGAACCAGAGCAACCTCAACTTAGATCAGCATGACCATTTGTTAAACTGGAGTAATTTGGACTGGTAACCAAATTATTGCTCAAGCTCTGACTGCAACTGCAACTTCATGACATGGACATAGCAGTCATGCTCATCCAGCCCCAGTTCTTTCACCCCATCCTGGCAGAGAGAATGAGGAAAAACTGTACAACTTTTTGGACTATTTAATGAACTTTCTGATTTTTTACTGTGCAACCTGAGAGGAAGGCATAATGTTCCACAGTCACTCTGGAGTACATCGATATGCAATTGGAGGACGTGAGCTGGCACTCCTTAGTCAAACAGAGCTCTTACTGAAGCTAGTAATAACTCTCTATTAGAACTGTAAAACATCAAGTGCCGTAGGCACAAATATGCATTTTGGTCAACAAGTGTTCCAGATATTTTTCCTTTAAAATATTTAAATAACTCTACTGAATTTGATATTTTCACAATACTGGTTTCAAGCAACAATACACAAAGCTGATACTTTTGCACAATGGTAAGCAGGACTGGGGGTTCTGGGTTTGCCTTGACTTTTTTTTGTTTGAATGTCCCCCTTAATCTTCAAGCATTCTGAATTTACTAGGGTACAAGAACTGTGAGACTTTTCATGAGGAATGTGATAATATAAATGGACTTCACTGGCACCATAGATGACAAAGCTAACACATGATATGGTGCAGTATTGCAGTACCTCTGACACTTCAGAATTTGAAATTGCAATAATTTACTGTTATTGGTACATTCCCTTTCACTCTGTTAACATTCACTAGAGTTGACTTATGGCTGGCACACTCTCTTTTAGCTGGGACAGTGACTCTGTTGCCATAACAAGTGTCTGCTGCTCTTTTGTACTCCTCAAGATGTATCATCTGGCCTCCAGCTGCAGCTTCTGGAAGTGTCCCATCCAAGTGCAGCATGTGCATTAGACCCACAGGGTTGTTAGGATGGTCCTAAGGCACCTAAGCTGGCATAAGATCTTCTGTTTTGACAATTGAGTCAAGCCCCGAATACAAGCTGGGGAAGCCACGCGTTTTGCCTGTGCATAGCAAACACTGCTGGGTTGTGTCAGGAGTCTCCATGGCAATGTCCTTCTCATGGATTCTTGTTTCTGTGTACTAAGCCAGACCCACTGGGCAGGTCATTGGGACTTGGCTGCAAGACTCAGAAAAGAGACCAAATAATCCTTACAACTACTCTAAAATCTCTGATGGTTTGTAAGGAGGCTTAATTCCATCTGCTTTGTTGTTACACTGCCAGTTATTTTCCAGTCAGAAAGCAACCTAGTTTTTGAATTCCCATTTCTCATATATACTTCTGATCCTCGTTACTCCCCTCATTTCTTGTTGTCAGAGTCTTCTGCAGCTCTTCTGTGCACCAGGCCCAACTACAACTCCAGCAGGAGCTACTGAAAGGGTAGATCTGTTGAATCACATCATTTTTGTATGGGATTTGTACAGTATGATTTTTTTCTACATGATCTACTATAATTCTGTCCTGTCATGATCAAATTATATGCCTGAAGTTCATGGTGATATCTGCCAGCTATTGCTGCCTACTTTTTAGGTGGCTTGTTTGGACTTTGGGTTTTTTTGTCAGTTATGCAGCACAGGTAGGAATTTATTTATTTGTTTATAACATAGTGTGCCTTCTTTGTAGTAACTGTAGTAATTAGGCAGCGCTTTTTTCAGAACATGTATGAGTGTGCAGTGCTGTGCTAGCTGAAGGTCTGCTCTTAATCACCTTGTATTTTAGGGTTCCTCTCAATCACCTTGTCTCTTTCCTGTCAGTCAACATCACCTACAATTCCCTACTCACATTTCTTTGATTCTAGAGGGCTGCAGGATAAACTAAACACTCAGGTGTACATTTCCTGCTGCTGGCCAATCTGGCCCTCCAGCAAAGGAACTGTGTCTGTGAAGACAGAACCAAGAAAATTACTGTTCTCAAGAGACAAGTGTTAGGCTGCTGAGGGAGAGCTTGTGCCTATAGCAAACCATAGAAGCGCTTCACCTAAAGCCCACCTGACTGCAGTGCTTTACAAGCTTCCTACATCTGTGGCTAAAACACTGCCAGAAGCCCAGAAAAGCACAGAAGGGCCATAAACACTAGATGAGAAACCAAGAAGGGAATTTAAAGGGCAAACCTGTGGGATTAGGATGTATGAAATCAGGGCAGATCTCTGGAGCCAGCAGTAAAGAGAGGATTAGAAAAAAAAGAAGTATAACATGAGAAAATAAACACAGAAAAAGGTGATACTATTTTAGGCAGCAAGGGAACAAGGAAATGGAAACTATCAGACTTCAAATGGATGAGATTAAAAGCATGAGACAGGAATGAGAAGCTCAAAACCAGGAGTTTGGTACTGAGAACAGAGATTCAAAAGAGACAGGAAAGTATGCAGCAGACAATACAGCACCAGAGATAAAGACATTAACACTGCTAGATAAATAAGCAGGACATCAGCCTGAATCCTTATTCACAGATCCTCTATTCTGCTATATTCCTGTAGCAGAATATCCCTGGTTTGATGCACTGAAAAATAAAGCATCAGGAACTGAGATATGTGCAACTAGCTGAATTCCACATCTCCATAAAAAACCAGCCTTCCTTAAATATAAGTTGAATTTGAAGCACCAGCACAATGTGATGTTTACCATCATCAAGAAAACCAATACACTGAATAGATGATTTATTTTTTCTTGACAGTTTTCCCACACATGGTGAAGAAGTTGAATACAGGCCTGCATGTGATGATCATAATGTTCCTCTGTGTGGCCATTTTCTTTTCTCTGGTCAGTTTTGGATTCTGCATTCTTAACGCAATAAAAGTTCCTTACCGGGCTATTAACGGTCCAGCAGGAGCATGCCTTTGGAACTTCCTTGCAGGTAAAGTAATTTTCCAGTGTTTTTCTCTAGTCACATTCATAGAAAATGATACAAGTTCCTTCTTTTTCCTTACTAAATACCTCTTTGATTTAAATACTTGTGAATACAATGAAGTTGGCGGTGAATTCACACCTATCAAAACTGAACTTCCAGGTGGTATCTTGGCTTGTTGTGTCTAGTTAACATTTAACAGGAGCTATGAATGCCAGCCTTAAGGCTTTATGTCATGGATAAAAGTATGTTTTCCCACACAATAAAGCCTGAGCATTTTGAAGGTGTTTAAGCCATGCCTTTGTCTATCCCTACTCTGTATAGTGCTCAGTGATGTATTCAGTAACTCTTTTGAAGCATGACCAAAATATCTGTCTTGTTTTGATTTGATAATGATGAATACTTATTTCATTTTGTTGCAGGTGGATTTGTAGTACTTGGAGTCACCAGCTTCATGGCTGCTGTGAAACTTCATCACCTCACAGAAAGGATTGCCAATTTTCGGGAAAATGTCTTTCGGTTTGTTATCTTAGAAGAACGCTTTGAAGACTGTTTTTGGATTTGTGTGGCAAGTGCCACAGCACATGCAGTGAATTTGCTGCTAATAGCCTTTAGTGGGATTCATTTCCCTAAAATTAAGACTAAAACAGAAGAAGTGAATGTTACAGCAGAAGATATCATGTACTAACAAATCTACACAAAACTATTTTGGTCAAGTGAACTGTTGTGACAGGAACAGCTTTATGGCTCTTCAGCCTTTGTTTTGGATTGATGATTTATGTACAAACCTGAGTAAACATGTCAGTCTACAATACCAGCAACTAACATGTCTGTGAAAAAAAACCAAATGCTATAAATACTCTCAAAACAGACTGATATCTGTAGTGAGTATATGCTGTTTCAGTTTTTAGAAAATTTGCACTTTGGGGTATTTTAGAAAGCTTAGGTAAAATATTTCATCAAAACAAATGTCTCCTTTATTTAGAAAGACAACATGTTTATCACAAATCTTTGAAACTATAAGGTTATTTCAAAAGAGAAAGAATGTGTATTTGGCATTTACTTTCACACAGTTATCTAGACCATATTAAGAAGGACATATATCTTCGATGATGTTATACAGGATTGAAAAAGAGAACTTCATCAACTGTGAGGCTAAAGTTAAGGGGCAGCAAAGGCTAAATGTGTGTGTATGAAGTGTTTTTCAAACAGATGTTATTCAATACCACAAGGCAAAGAAGTGAGAAATGTAAAGTATATGGGCTGCTATTAGTCTGTGACGAAAAAATTATTAGCTGCTAGATGACTGTTTTATTGCAGCTTCTGGGAGTAAACAGATTAAGGGTAATAGTGCTTTTAGATAACCTGGAAAATATTAATCTGGCAGATTAATCTTCTTCATAATTGTTAATTCATAACAATTCATAATTGTGTTAATTGTTAAGTCTATCTGAAATCAAGTAAAAGTGATGTATGATGAAACAGTATTGAAATGAATAGAACTGGCTAAATGGATGGAAAAGTTACTTTCTTAGGAAGGAGCATAATTTTGACAAGGATTCAACCAGTTCATGGGTCCCAAGGAGCAAATATTTTTGAGAAAAGGATATGGAATATACCATTAAGAATGGATACAGTGGCCTCTACCATCTCTGGGTTTGGCTCTACAAGGTTAGCAGGATTATGAGTGAAGCAGAAATTTGTGAGGGTGCCTTTGCAATAGGCCCTACTAACCTATCTTCTTCAAGACACCATGAGCCACTTTTGTTTTTCAGGAGCACTAAAATTATTTTTAAAAATTTAAAAGATAGATGGAAAATTATGATGAGTCTAGAGAACTGTTACAATTTTAGTATAAAGGAGGCTCAATAAAGCAAAAAAAGTTCCTATTTTATACCCCCCTCCTTCTTCACTGTTCTTCTAAATTTACTGGTGCATTCACTCAGACTGTGCCCCGGGCCACAGCTCCAGAAATATGGTGGAATAGCCTGTACATGGATAGGCAGTAAACAAACCCAGGCTACAAAGGTGTCTTACGTGGTAACAACACAGTACTGCCCTGAAAACTGTCCACAGGGGCCTCTGTGGTACCACTACCTTCCCCTCCCAGAAAATTCTGAGTGGTTTGAGACAGAAAAACTTGAAGTGCGGCATAATTACACAAGTAGAAAATGTAATACTTGTCATTTGTAATTGTTCTATGAACATGTATAATTTAGAGTTACTGTACAGAAAGAATTATATTGTGGCATGTAACTTAGCTTTTACTAAATATAATTCTCTTCAGGAGGTGAGAAGGAAGCAGATTCTTAAATCCTCCATATTGAGTGATTGCTATGAAAATGCTTTTCAGTAGTACTACTATGCATGTATGGCAACACATTTTCTGCTAATGAACTGCTTAATGGCCCCTAAATTTCAAACCACTCCAAAAATATTACTGAATAAGAATCATGGTACTATTTAGGTAAGAACAAGATTAAAGACTTGTTGGAGTGGATTCCTAGGGAGGTCATGGTAGCTCTGAAAGAACCTGTAGAATGCACTGTATACATTAAGTTAAAGGGGATAACCGGGCTGATAAGTATTGTAATTTCTTGGTTTGAATCAATGCAAGAATGGAGCATACTCTGCAGTAAAGGTCCAAGAGAAGATTTCTCTTACAGCAGACCTATGAAGCATCCTTGTGGGATACTGTAGCTGCACAAGTTGAATGAGCAAATAACATTCTCACCAATTACTGTGTTATAATCTGTGAGAAAATAGTATTTTCAGTTCAGAGTGAACAGAAGTATTGCCATGCATGAACTAAACTTCATGAAGCAGATGTAAGGCTAAATTAAACTTTCAGCTGCACAGGTTGTCTGAGTTTCAGCACTGCTAAGATACACTGACAGGTCAATGCATGGAATACTTGCCCCAGTATATTTTGTCTGAAGAAAAAAAGGTTAAATGCAGGTATACATATTTGAAATGTACAATTACAAAGCCCACCCTGGGGTTAACCATAGGTAAGTTTATCACTTAGACCTTTTCAGCTTTCCCTTGTACCTCATAAACTAATTTCAAAAATGTGCAATTTGATATATGTGTCTACTTTATTTACACATTTTATTATGCTTCACATAGTCTATCTGATTACATACATGCTCAACATGTAGAAATGAGCACTTCTCTGGGGGCACTTCTTACCTTGGAAGATTTGAAATCCTAGATGAGAATATTTATGAGTAATATCTACCCAGAACTTTGAAAATATTATGGGCCCAATCCTGTATTTCCATAAAGTTAAAGACAACTTCATATATCCCAGAAATACCCACTTAATTTGTATGTACAGAATAATATATAGAAACTACATGAATATGGAGAAGCTATGGAGTTCAAAGAACTAAAAAACTGTTCATTGTCCAAGAGCCTTGCCAAAATAAATGAAGCTGAAAATGAATTACCACTTTGATTCTTTAAATAATATTGTGGTTTAATGTTAAAAAAAAAATTTTTACAAGATAAATCCAATTGCATGCAATTTTCCTCAGTCATTGTTTCTGAGTGCTGCTGTCCTTAATAAAACATGTTATTTATCTCTGCACCTCTTCATGGAAAAAACTGTGAGGTGAGAAGTGCAATGGACTCCTAGAGAACAGGCCCAACTCCTGCATCATGTTCTGCTCATCTAACAGTGTAACTCCACTTAAAGATATATGGAAAAGCAAATGTTGTTATACATATTGTCATAAGGTGACTTATTCTCACATATTAAAATGAATTACTTAAACTCTATGTTTACACTTCAGGGGCAGGGAAAGAAACAAAAAATGTCTCAATCACCCGAAATTAAAATCCAGTGCATGTTCAATGCTCTTCAGACTGACAATACAGTAATTGTCAGCAAACTCCAGCCAGTTCTTTTCCATGCAGTGCTTTTGCTGACCATAAATCTACTTCTGATATCACAGTGATAACCCTGCACTCTGTTGTGAATTTCCCTGACAGAATGTAACCACAGTCATTCTCATTGGGTTGTTTTGTGTTTTTTTTTCATTTTGCCACATTTTTATTTCTTTCTGTAATTTCAGCCTGAAATTGTTACAGCTTTCTCGTAGAAAATAACGTGTGTTTGCAATAAAGTTTTATTTTTCCTAAATAATTTGCATTTTCATCTTCAATATGCAAATTAAGTATTCAGTATGCAGACTAGGGCTGCCTAAGTCTCTGATAAACCCCCGAGAGAAGTACGACCGCCTATCTAGAACGTGCCACGAGAGGGCAAAAATCCACTGTGAAGCCGAGCAGTCGTGCCGGACCATCAGGAAGCCCCAGCTCCCGTCCCGCAGGATCCCGCTCGGGAGCGCTCCGCAGTCCCGCTTTCCCTGCCCGCTCTCCCTGCCCGCTCTCCCTCCCGGCCGTGCCCCGCGGCCGCCGCGCACCGCCCCTCGCGGCGCCGGCTGATGAGGCGCTGTGCGCGCCGGGCCCGCCCCCGCTGCTCCCTTCCCTTCCCTTCGCTTCGCTTCGTCTCCGTGCTGCCTGCCGTGCTCGGTGCCATGCTGCTGCCCTGCGTGCGGAGCGGGGCTGCGCGCCGCCTCGCCCGGGACGTGCCCCGGGCCTGCAGCTGCTCGGCGCAGGGCCCCTCGCCGCGGGGCTACAGCCGCGGCGCGGCCGGGAAGGTGAGCGGGGAGCCGGGGCGCGGGTTGCGTGTCCCTCCCTTCCTCCGCTTGGCTCTCGGCCGAGCCCCGCCGTATGCCCCCCGGAGCTGAGTCAGGAGTGGTGCTGCTCCCTCCGCTTCTCTTGGGTGTGCCAAACTGGAGGTCTGCGCTGGCGGGGAGAAGCTCTCTTGTACTTAAAATTACTGATTGAAAGAGTTTTTTGACTTTATATGATCGGCAGAATTATTGTAAGTTCACTTATGTTGCATCTGACTTCTTTTTCACCCTTTAAAGTAGTAGTTATAGTAGTTGATCCTGATTTACAGAAGTCTTACTCTGTGCATCATGTTAGATAAATTCAAAAACAGATAAATACATACAGAAGTAGCAATTGTTTGAACACTGTGCTTGCTGACTCTCTGATGGGTCTCTAAATTTCGTGTTATTTACATTAACGTGTGTTCTTTTCTAGGGTCTGGTTCTGGGAGTCTACTCTAGTGAAAAGGATGATGGTGCTGCCCAGTTCACTAGTGCAGGAGATGCTTTTGATAGGCTTGTATCTGGAAAGCTGAGAGCACTTCTGTCCCTGTAAGTGTGTGATAAGCTTCTGAAATGGACTAAAGTACCTACAAATACCAGTAGGAATGATATTTTTTTTCATTATTACTGTGTCCATATCACTGTCAGGCTGCTATTTGCTTTGACAGTTTGGAGGGGAGCTCCCATGATAAAACCAATCACTGAGCAAACATGCAAAAATTTCATGGGAGCCGTCCTCTGCTCTGAATCAGCACAGAGCCAAGCATCCGAGTGCATGTGTGGCACACTGTGTGGTCGTGGAGTAAATGCAGTACTGTAAGATTGATCACAAGCAAGGCCTTCTGTACTGAAAGAATCTTTTTGTGTCCTAGATGTGGGCCACCTTTGAAGAAAGGCAAAACACGTGTATTTCATGGTTTGCATCAGGTATGAACTTTGTGGTTTTGTATGCTAGTTGATTGATGTGTGAAGATTGTCCCTACATCTAATTTTATGCTGAGTTCACCGCTGTGCTTATATAAGTGGCTGGCTCTTCTTCCCTCTTCTTGACTGTTTCAACTCCTGTTCTGCACTGCCCGTGTTTGCACAGCCTTTTGCACAGTCCTGTACTCCCTCCACCATGCTGCAAATGGAGAGGATGTGAACAAGTCTGCTCCAAAGGTGCTGTGCTCTGAATAGCTGCTTCTTGAATGAGCTAAAGCATGGCAGTTTTGGATCTGACTTCCGTGCCTCCTGTGTCCAGGAGGGGTGAGTCTGTGAGGAGTTACTGATAGGTATAAAGACCTTCCAGACCTGACTGTTCTAGGACAAGGTAGTCCCTTCATAGGCTTTTGTCAGAGGTTTTAAGTCAGGTGCTTGAAACCTCTGAAAACAAGTTATGGGACTGTTCTTCAAGCAGGACTTCTGTCTACACAGGCATGAGATGAGGATTCATCTGCTCAAAGTCAGGCTTTGGGTTCCACTTGAGAAGCTGGAATAGAACTAATGCACGAATGTGAAGCTGACCAATATGGAATGATTTGTGCCTTTTTGGAGTCCTAGTAAGCCTAGGCAGGCATGTGATGTGACATTAGGTGTTCCTCTCTAAGTAACTGAATCTTACATTAAGGCTATTTAAATAATCTGAAATAAATCCACTTGTAGTGAGAATTGCCTACCATGTATAAATTCCTGTGCAGACACCCCATGCAGGTGACACCGGACTTGGTAAAAAGGCTCTCAGAAATTTCATGGAAGTTGAGTGCACTGAAGGTCCCATTATCCCAGTTCTGCATACAGGATGGGCTCTGAAGTGAGTAGCAAATCTCTGCAATAGAAGACAGGAAAGTGTTAACTGGTATCATTGATTTTCTGGAAAGCTAACACAAGTTTCACCCTTTTGTGGGCTAAAAGACTTCACTACAGTGTAGCAGTTTGACAGCTTATTGTTAGAGGCTGACAGAGATGGGAAAGCCTAACATTAACTTATTTTTTTCTTAAGAGCTATAGGAACATTATATATGTTCGTATATATAGCTTGGATCTTTATACAAATTTGACTTCACTCTTAAAAGGCTCCTTTAGTACTCATTACTTCTTCTTTCCTTCCACTTGCATGCAGCTTACAAGGCAAGCATGTAGTCTGCTGTGCTACATTGTTTTCCTGAGCTCTGGAGAGGTGAACCCTATGCAGCGTTGGTTTGCTACCTGGCAAATCCTGCCAGCAGAGCTCCTGAGATGGGCTAACACATTGAGCTGTTGAAGTGATTTTATTTTCTTGAACATAGTACTGTACCAAAAAGGGTTATGATTCTCCAGATAAGTTCTGTCCTTTCTTACAGCTTGGAAGCTGGATCTGCTTTCCAAGGACTCTTAGGCTTGCCCTTGGGAGTATCAGATTTACCATGTATTGAATATAAAGCCCTGTCTGCCACGTGCATTGCACATGATTATTAACTGGACAACAGGATAACTGACTTGCATGCCTGTGGCAAATAATTGGGAGCACAGCACAGCAGCACCATGCAGGCACTCTTAATGGAAAGTGCCTGATATAGAAAAAGTGCTGCATCTATTTTAATGCTATGCTTGATTTGATTTGGAAAGTAAAGTATTTTTAACAATTCTGCTGTGGCTGTAAAAATGAGGAAAATTAATCCATTTGTGTGTTGGCTTCATCTAGGACTTTCCAAGTGTGGTGGTAGTTGGCTTGGGTAAGAAGAATGCTGGAATAAATGAACAAGAAAACTGGAATGAAGGCAAAGAAAACATCCGTACAGCTGTTGCAGGTTAAATATTTTTTAAATTGTTAAAGCATTTTGTCTGTAAAGCAATTGCAGTTCTGCAGCAGGTTCCCCTTTTGAAGACCAAGTCTAAGTATGCCATTGTTTTGAAATGCACAAGTTACTGCATGGTTTGGTAAATGCATGTACTTGTCACTGATACTCATGTAAATTTTTCCTTAGAGAGCAAGGAGTTACCAAGAATGTAAATCAAATCTGAAGACAGGTAACTGCAGTTATTTCTATCAAATAACTTTCCTAAACAGTGTGACATTGAAAAGGCACTTGTCTAATTAGTATTTTGGAGCCGAGGAGCATCACCAATTCATATTATGGTCACTCTGTACTGAAGTATGCACATATATCTATTTTTATATATATAACTATATATATATTTAAGTATGCACACTTATTTCATAACTGAGATATTTGTGTTATAAATTAATATCTTTCACAACATCAGTACTATGATTCAGTATGTTATCTGTTGAAGACAGAGAGGGCTTATCTTAATCAAGGATGACTGCTGCATCTAAATGTGTAAAATAAGAATTAGGAGCTCACACTGAAGACTTTATAGTCTGATTGGATGACAACTGTTTGTCCAAAGTGCTAGCCTGTAGCTGCCATTAGCATTGTTGATTAATGTTCACTTTGTAGCTGACATAAAACATTGTTAAATTTTTTGGGAGCAAAATAGAATTTATGGAATACATTGTTTATGAAGGGGTATATAAACTCATCTGGAGGAAAAGAACAGTCATATTCTTGGCAAAAATCTAAATTATGACAAATTTCTGATACCTGTAGATAGTCATAATTCATAGCACTCCAGAATGATAGAGCCTTGCTTTGCTATAGAATGAGCTTTAGGAGTCAGAATAACTGATCTTTCCTTTTTTATTCTTGTGAACCATTTTAATAATTATAATTCATGAACTGATATTTTTAGTAAATAACGGTCATTAGCATTTTTAATTCTTCTACTGCATGATCTGTTTGACTGACTTGCTTATAAACTCAGCTATCTCTAGTTAAAATTATTTTTTCCTTGCAATGTCCCATTGATCACCTTGGACAGCTGTTTTGCTGTTCTGTGCAATAGTTGGCCTTCAGTTCTGTGCTGTATTTTTCAGTTGGCTGCAGGCAGATCCAAGATCTGGAGATCCCTTGTGTGGAAGTAGACCCCTGTGGAGATGCACAAGCAGCTGCAGAAGGTGCTGTCCTTGGATTGCATGAATATAATGAGCTGAAGCAAAAAAAGAAGCCTGTAGTTACTCCTCAGCTTCATGGAAGGTGATGGCAAAGGAAAGCTTGCCTATTTATTCAAGTTTGTTTGCTTATTTATAAAACTGTATGCTTGTGCATGAGAAAAACAAAACTGAAAGAATAGGGCTAGCAACAGTACTCTTCTTAACTCCTACTCATTTGAATTTCCTGAAGTATTTTACATCTCAAGTATATTTGTAGTGTTTGTTCCATGTGTTTTGATGCCATATTCAGAGATTAAGGGTAAATAAATGCTGCTCCATAGAAAAGAAGGACCAGGATAAAAAGTAAAATCTACCTGAAAAGAAGTTGTGATATACCAGGACTTCTGTTGGTATTGTGTGCCAGAATTGTGGAGAAGAGGTATTTCAAATTTTGGAGAATCAGGAAATGCTAACTGACGCCAGACCAATGTGCTATGGATATATTTTACATAGTTCATTTGTTATATTTTCATTCACAGAGTATAATGCAAGAAGAGAAGCCTGGACTCTTCTGCTGTCTAAACAGACATCACTTACTGAGAGCAGAAAGTAGAACCAGGGCTTTTGGTTTCAGAACAATTATTGGAGTGGACTTTGGATGTTTGGTATAGGATATTCTCTCATGCAGGGGAGAGGAATTTCCTGTATGTACTTTAAGCAGGAACAAGTTCTTCCTTACAAAGAAGTTAGTGAAATAAAGTGGAAGCCTCTTGATTAAGCATGTCTTGATAAGTTATATATAAAATAAACACTCTTCCTATTTTGTAGCACTGCAGATAGTTTAGAAACTGATTAAATTTGTATTAAATAAACATTTCCTGAAAACACAGATGGTACTGTGACCAGTTATGGAACTAAATTTTTTTATATAGTAATTTAGGTTGAAAAGACTGCTGGAGGTCATTCAGTCCAGCTCCAACTTGGATTAGGGATAACGTGGACATTATGTACAACATTAAAGCCTGGCCTTTGTTTAGTCCACATTTTAATATCTCCTGAGTTGAAAATTCCACAACGTCAATACACCATCTGTTCTAGTGCTTAACTACAGTCATAGTGAATTTTTTTCTTTGTGTCCTATTGCATTTTTCCTTGTTGAATCTTGAGATTGTTTTCTGTTACTGTCTTACTGTGCAGCTCTGAGATGTGTCCGTGTTCAGACACACTCCTGCTTCAATTCATGTTTTCGCAATTTGTCTGCAAGGATTCTGTCTGAAAACCTAGCTAAAGTCAAGAAAAATCACAGAGTTGTTTAGGCTGGAAAAGACCTTTAAGGTCAATTACATCCACCGTGGTCCTCTGTGACAAACTGTCTCATCACAGAATTCATTTAAGTTGGTCAGGAATTTGCTACAAATCTAAAATGATGGTTCCCAGTGACCATCTTGTCCTTCATATACGTAGAAATGGCTTTCAAAATTACTTTCTCTACAAACTTCTAAGGAATTAGTCTAGGATAACTGGCTTATATATTTCCCTATATCCTCCTTGGCATTTTTAAAGATTAATATTTGTCCTTTGTCCATCAGGGACCACATTCAGTTACACCTTTCAAACTGAAAGAGCCTAGGCTTGCAGTGATGCCAGCCAGCTCCCTCAGATGTGTTCTGCCTGCTACCAAGGACTTGTGTATGTCCATCATCCTTAAGCTAAGTCCTAAGTCTCTCTCCCTGTCATGAGGAGTGCCCCTCTTTCTTAAACTCTGTTGCTGAGTACAAAGAACTGGGGCATCTGGAAGCAGATCTTTATAATTATTAAGGTTTATGCAAAGCCTGCATTGAGAACTTCAGCCTTCTCAGTGTTCAGTAGGTTACCTGCACCATTTAGCAAGTGAACAGTGTTATTCCTGCCCTACCTTTTGCTGATGGTGTACCTGTTGAAGTCCTCTAGGTACCTTTCCCACTTCTTGCCAGTTTCAGTGTCAGCTGACATTTTGCTTCTTAATTACATCCTTCCACATCCAGGCAATATTTCTGTATTCCTCCTGCATTCCTCTATCATTGTCCTGCTCTTTTTAGAGGCAAAATCCTGTTCAATGCCTTGCTTTGTGATAACTTATAAAGTAAGTTGTCTCAGTAAAATGAAAGGTTTTGTACTGGTCGTCTGTTGAAGTAACCAGAGAGACTTCCCCATTTCCTACACAGGCAACTCTGTGAATGTTTGCTCTGTCATTTGTTAGTGAAGTGCCTTGAGCACACTGGGAAATGAGATCCAAATTCCACTCTTACCACATAACCATATTTCAGTAAAGGGAGAAACAGAATTGGAGACTTTATATGGTAAATAAAAACTTTCAAGGATGTTAAAAGTAATGTGATTACAAATTTCAGAAGGGGCATTAAACCTTGTGTTTAAGGATTTAAGCCAATCTTTGATTAGTAAGGATTAGGATAAGATGTAATGAATTGGATAGGTAATTTTCCATCTGTCTACTCTTGGATTCTCCTAGCTTTCTCTGAAGTGTTTGGAACTGACTAGAACCACAGATGAGTTACTAGGCTAGAGTCCTTGTACTAAGATAACTGATATTCTTAATTTCTCCAAATTAATGGTACTGCATTTTAAGTAAGAGAATATGTGAATGCTTTTTTACTTTTGCTAATGTCTATAATCCTGATAATTGTGTGTTGTTGTTTAGTGCTGAAAGGGGAGCCTGGCAAAAAGGTGTTATCTACGCTGAGGGGCAGAACCTCGCTCGGTACCTTATGGAGGCTCCAGCTAATTATATCACTCCAATCAAATTTGCTGAACATATTGAACAGAAGCTCAGAACTTTCAGCAATGTGAAGGTCCACATAAGGTAAATTCCATGGAAATTATTTCTCTGTAGGGTAGAGGACCATAACAGCAAGATAAGATACATTCCAGGTTGTTAAAATATGAAGTTATTCAAATCTCATTTTCCCTTTGCTACTTCAAATGACAAAAGAGTGGGAAGTGTTTGGGGAAAAGGTGTGAGGGGTGCCCAGATTGCAGGCTGTTGTCAAGGATTAAGTGAGCTGCTAGTTTGCAGAGAAAACAAGATACTCTGATGCAGTAAAATCATTAACTGTCAATTAGTCATGCAGTCAATTATTGCTTAATTAACACATGTGCTGTGAAAAGAAGCCTCAGTGAATAGAGGGCTAATATTAAGTACCTTTTGTTTTCTTCCCAAGTGGGTTTTTTACATACCTTTGCTTTTTTGTGTGGATGTGGTAATGAAACATCTTCTATTTATCACTGTTGCTGTTGGGATTTTTTTTATAGTTTTTAAAAATGCGAGATGGAGCCATAAAAGCCCTTGTAAGTGGTAAGGCAAACAAAGTGAATTTGCACAGCTGGTGCTTCTTGCCCCTGAATTTCTACTTTCTGCTTTGTAGCAGAAATGGGCTTATTAGTTGTGCAAGTGTTGGAGGCTATTTTGTTGAAAGCAAAAGAATGAGGGAAATCTTGCTAGCAGAAATCTAAATGTAACCTGCTGCAATATTGTTACTTCACATACCTTTAGCATCTACAGCCTACAAGCAAGTGAAAGATCAGTGTTTCTGATGCAGAAACTGTAGACAAGCTGTTGTTTTGTTGGGTTTTATAAAACAAGACAAAACAAAAATCAAAGAGCAACTGAGGAAGTATTTTTCTGATTCACCAAAAAAGGTGGTAGTGGTACTACAGTTTCCAAAATAACTAACTAAAATGAAATAGTTTGTGTACAAACCATCAAGAATCATGATATCTTAAAAAAAATCACCTTGGTCGAAGTGTCCAGTTGGGAAAAAAATAAAACAACTAATACATGTTTCTATTCCAGACCGGAGTCTTGGATAACAGCACAAGAGATGGGAGCATTCCTGAGTGTAGCTAAGGGTTCAGCTGAACCTCCCATCTTTCTGGAGATTCACTATTTAGGGGGTGCTAATACAGATGACTCCCCGTTGGTATTTGTAGGAAAAGGAGTTACATTTGACAGGTATGTATGCTTGTATGCCAATATTTTAATTACTAGAGGGAGAAAATGCTTTCCTGCTATTTGTGTTCAATAGGGAGATGCTTTTTCTTTGCTCAGCAAGTCTTCCAATGCCATTCCACTGAACTTGCATTATATACTTGTGCTGCCTTTTCTGGCAATAAGAAATAAGACAACATCAGTTGTCCAAAGAAGGAATTATATGACATCATCTTGTAAGAGGAGGAAGGAAATTCAGAGGGAAGGAAAATGAAGAAGGTGCTTTTTTTTCTTGTCCTGAACAGACCTGTGGGTGAAGAATTTACATGTTTAGAATTGCAGTATGTCAGTGGACATCTAGATGATGCTTAAGGAAATAGAAAATAGTTCATTCTTTGCAGCAGTTCCTTATAACTACTTTTCATGTCACATACTGCTGAAGAATTATCAGTCAGTTCCCCATCCATATGTTGATTTTTACCAAGTGTACTATTTTGTTCATCATGTGCACTGCTATTACGAAGATCAATGAGTTACTCCACTGCAGTTTTTATGGTCTGCTAATTAGGAGGAAGTAATATTTTATCTGAAATGAAAATCCAAATACCTTGATCCCAGTACACTTACTAGGGTTGTAGAAGTACTTGGAGCAGCAGGTCTAGCATTTACTGATATGTGGTGTTAACACACACTGATGGACAGAAGATCACCAGTGTACTTGACATGGAACTTGAGCTGTTTGTTCCAGCGGTGGCATTTCCCTGAAGCCGTCATCGGGTATGGATGCCATGAGAGCAGACATGGGAGGGGCAGCAACTGTCTGTTCAGCCATTGTGACAGCAGCAGCTCTAAATCTGCCTTTGAACATAATTGGTAAGTGGTTTTGTGTGGAGAATCCAAAAATCTTAGTTGTACAAGGTTT
Source organism: Hypocryptadius cinnamomeus (assembly GCA_013400635.1). Taxonomy (NCBI): domain Eukaryota; kingdom Metazoa; phylum Chordata; class Aves; order Passeriformes; family Zosteropidae; genus Hypocryptadius; species Hypocryptadius cinnamomeus. Next base: position 16,823 of record VYZP01001794.1, on the reverse strand, counting down.
TGTGAGAGAGTACTTTTCTAGTATTAGCAATGGTGAAAGCCATGTGCAAACATCATGGACTCTTGCACACCTACTTCTCTCATTCCCTTGCTCAATCTATCTTCCATTTTACTTGCATATCAGAAAAATTACTGTTTGAATAAAATATTAGAACACCAAATCAATATTTTTAAGGCATGATTTTTACATCTTAAGTGAGAAATGTTTGTCAGTAAAGATACTTCCAGTGAGTCTTTGAAAAGTCCTGATCCTTCATTGCAAGAAGGAATGTGCATCTCTGTATAAGCAGTTAGAATGAAAAGGAGTTAGGAGTGCCGAGCTACCTCCATAAGTGTGTGCCACAACTGAACAGGAAGAGGGATCAGCTCTAGTTTCCTTAGGTGAATATCTCAGCAGAAGACTAAAACAAACCAAACCAGTCTGCTGATACCTTTATGCATGTGCAATGATTTTTATTTTTTTTTTCTGAAAAAAAGTTTATTTTTTCTACAGAGGTCAAATTCAATGAGCTGATTCAGACGCTGTGGCAAGACCAGTTGGCAATGACACGGAACATGGTCTGCAATAAATTTTAGTTTGAGAAGCTTGACTTTGAGTTAGCTGGCACTTTAGCTCGACTTTGAGTTAGCTGGTATTCAGTCACTTCTGTGCTGCAGCCAGGAGAGGGCAGCGGTGCCCACGCGCATCTCTCGGCGTTCCTCAAGTGTGCGATGGGGAGGGCTGGCAGTGGAGCCTGTCTGTACGTCATGCCACTGAAAAGTGGTGCTCCACTTGTGGACCTTGTGCCAGACGCAGGCTTTCCCTGAGTGGTGGAGTGCCTTTCATTCCATGATCCCAGTCATAGTTGCAGTTTTGACACTGAGCCGGCTTTTTGCTCATTTCTAGTAGTTGGTATGGCTGGAGTTATGTGACAAGTCCTTGGACCACTCTAGACATTATACAATGAGCACAGCTTGAATGGCTCACAGTGTTTATTGGAGAAGTTTTTAATTTCAGAAAGAAAGAAGCTCCTTTACATGTGAATAATTATATACGGGAAACAAAAAAATAGTATTTATTGCTCCTCTGATATCACTGGAAAAAATGTAGAAAACCCTAGTGGTAAAGTAGTGTATGTGAGAGAGCCTGGTGGTGCACCATGCAGAGGAGTTTCCCTGGTTGAAAACTGGACCATGTGTCTTCCATTAACTGGGCAAATTTGTATTTTGAGTTTAATTTCAAAATTACACTTGTACTATTTTCTTAAGGAGGTGTTTGGAGTGGGTTTTTTCTACAGCTTTTCTGAGAAGAAAACTAGTAGCTCACTTTTCTTTTTCTGTCTTTAAGGTTTGGCACCCCTCTGTGAAAATATGCCCAGTGGTAAGGCAAACAAGCCTGGAGATGTAGTTAGAGCCAAGAATGGAAAAACAATACAGGTATGCATGTGAAACTTGGAATTTGGGTACTTTTAGTGAACTGGTTTAACCAATTAAGTTGACTGCAGTCAGATTACATTTGGAAAAAACCCTTATAGATAAGCAGTGCAAATGTACTGTTTTTAAAATTGTAAGAAGCATGTTACTAACTAGAAATTGCTATGGTAAGATTTTTTTAAATATAGATTGAAGAGATGGGACATGTCTTATAAATTGCTAGGAAAAGCTGCAAAGTAAGGTCATTTATTGAGCATGCTGGAACAGCTCATTTGGCACAAGAGGTTGTTACAATGCTCATAAATTCAGGCTCTGAGTCCAAATAAATAACTTTAATTGCTTCCAGCAGACTCTTGAGGTGAATTCCTTGCTATCTGGAGTAAGACATCAGACTAAGACATCAGTTTCCTGCTGATGTAACTACGGTCTTTACACTGCCAAAATGCTCAGTACAATCAGAACTCTGAGTCATAGGGGCTGTTGGTTCAAAGGAGCTTGCCAAATCAATTCCCAAGATACATATTTCATATTTGTTACAAATGGTTCCATACTCATCTAATAGATTAAATTGTACTGAAAGCCATTGTGCTGTAGATCACTGATTTAATGCAGAAGTAGATGGCTTTCTTTTTGTCTGAATTTCTGTGATTCTGCCACTTTTGACTTGCTGAACTTTCCATTTCTTTGACATTCATCTCTGAAAACAGATCAGTCACCCTCTGCTTTGAGGGAAAAAGACTGGGCATGTATTCCCCCACCAAGAAGAAATCTGCAAGAAAGTGCTGGTAGCTCCAAGCACATGATGCAGCCTGTGTGCTCCCCTGTTTAAGATATGTGAGAAATACAGCAGTGAAAGAGACGTTTGACAGTACTTTGTCTGGTTTTTACTGATTTTGCCTTTGAAGGTAGATAACACAGATGCAGAAGGAAGACTGCTGTTAGCTGATGCCCTCTGTTATGCCCACAATTTTAAGGCAAGGGCTATTGTGAATGCTGCAACGTTAACAGGTAAGCAGTGTCCCTTCCCTGCTCACTTTGAAGTCAGTTTTGTGTTACTCATTAGCTAGGCTGTGGATTTGTTGTGCTGTGTATATAAACCCCACCTTACTTCAAAGGCAACTGAGATTATTTTACATGTTTCAGGACAGCAGTGAGCACAGCTTGTGTGCCTCTGGAATGGGGAGGGGACGTGCAGGGTAAATGCTCAGCAGTGGAGATGAAGTTGGGTTGGCTCAGCCGAGCTGGAGCCAAGAGCAGGAAAACCTACACAGATGTCAATGTTTCTGCAGTGTTCCCCTGTGCTTCTTCCATCTCTGAGCTGAACCCTCTCAGCTCCCAGGCCTGTGTGATGCAGAGGTGGTGACATGTTCATGAAGAGTCCTGCCCAGTCCATCTGGCATGGAGCACGCTGGAGCCCAGACAGGTTCCTGAAGGGCTTGCTGGTGCCTGAGTTCTGACCCAGCCAGTGCTAGTTCTCCCACTCTCTGAGCTGGCTCAGGCCTCCATGATGGCAGGATGGTTGTCATCATTCCTCAGGAATTTGTTTGACTGAAGTATTTTTTGTGTCATTTTCATACTTTTAGGCATTATGAAATGTGTTTTAATTGTTTCATCTCTACAGTTGTATAATAATGAAGTTGTAAATTTAAATTTAAAACCAGCAATTTTGTATGCATGAACTCACTAACAAGCTGCCATGGGTGAGGTGACTATAGCTGAAATAAAAGCAAACACGGAAGAATAATTCAGACAGGACTTTACTCTGTTGCTTAATAAATATGCTAAGCAAAAGGATTATGCTTATATAGACTCTCTGCTAATGCCTTAAATTATGTTCCATCAGTTTTACTGGTTCAAGTGCTGTGGAAAATTTCAATAGACAGAAGGGAAACTGATTTTAAGATCGTTGGCTAATATAAAAGTATTCCTATCTGGGATCCTTGGGCACCAAGCAGGAAGAAGGAGAGCTCCCATAGAAATTTCTTTGACATATTTTGCTAAACTACTTTTATTTTCTTTTTCATCTCACTAAGGATTAATTGTTGGTATTAGATAAGCAGTTCTGGGGCATCAAATAGATAAATATCTAATCCTATGGTTTAATATTTTGATAACGATTATTTTAATAAATTAAATATTAAATCAAGTAAATTTACACATGATGTGCAAAAGTCTATGTAAGTGAAATTCACAAAAGAGAAAGTATCAGCTCAAAAATTGTAGAGGTCTGTAAACTGGAAAAAGCCAATTCACTTGTATTTTCTATATGAAAATAATATCTAGGTTTTTTTAGAGGATACTGTTATTGTTTAGTACATTATCTTAAAACTATTTCTAAGAAACATCAATCTGAAATCAGAAAATTTAGTTTCATGGAAAACAGAATATAATTTTTATGATTTCTTGTGTTTTTTAGAATATATAAATGTTCTAAAGATGTTCAGACTTTCAAAAATGTCAGTATACTAAAGTCTTCAAGTTTTGCAGTCTGATAAATTCCTGTTACTGGTAATGGGAATTAAAAATGGAAAGTTCTGTGAGGAGTCAGGATGCAAGGAATAGCTCAGGTCTACCTTTGCCTTTGTCATATAAACTTGAAGGTGTGTTCCCTTAGGTGCCATGGATGTTGCATTGGGATCTGCTGCGACTGGAGTGTTCACAAATTCATCTTGGCTTTGGACTCACCTCTATGAGGTAGGTCCCCTGCATTATTGTTAAATCATAATAGTAATAATTCAGTGATATGTCTTATTGAAAAGTTAATACACTACTGAAAGTCTTTATGCAAATCTGAAAGATGTTATTCTGTTCTGAAATTTTAGAGGAATTATGTCAGTACTCTATTTAGTTGAAAATAATGTTGACTATTAATTATTAGCTCTTCAGTGAGATGTAATATACACCAAACATCTTAAGGATCTGCATGTTCTGATAACTCACTACATATGCATAAACTCTGGACTACTTGTAATTAGTAGTAATTAGTTCATGTTAAAAAGATAACTGATCTTGCTTAACAACATGGATACAGAAATTCAGAGAGGCCTTGTGAGTGGCTGAGGTGCAATGGATCAAGGAAGCCTCTGAGGGGAAGGATTTCTGTTGTCAGAAAAAAGGAAAAACAGATAAAAAATGTGGTCTTTTGATGTTGCCTTATGGCTAACACTAAAGTACCTAAAAAGCAGGATTGCCTGTTTTGTTTTGCAAACAGTGTATTTCCAAAAACCTAATATTTTGGGCTGAAGGTTTTTGGACTGGTAAAACCTAAACAGAAAGAAGCATGCATGAAAACAGGGCTTACAAGTGCAGTTAGAAAAATACATTCCCAAAATATCGTTTTTTTTTTTTTTTCAGGCCAGCATTTTGACAGGGGACAGAGTTTGGAGGATGCCTCTTTTTGAGCATTACACAAAACAAGTCACAGACTGTCCTCTTGCAGATGTGAGCAACATTGGAAAGTACAGCAGGTAAGATGAACCGATACCTTCCATGTGCCCCTTTCTTTCAACCTATTTGTTTAATATGCGTGCTGTTGGAATTGCTTTGGGAACAATACATCTTTCTGTATCCCACAGAGCTGGAGGAGCATGCACAGCTGCTGCATTCCTGAAGGAATTTGTGACTGCCTCTCACTGGGCTCATTTGGATATAGCTGGGGTCATGTCAAATAAAGATGAGGTGCCGTATCTCCGGAAGGGCATGGCAGGGCGGCCCACAAGAACACTCGTGGAGTTTGCAGCTCGATTAAGTCAAGACAGTCACAATGCCAAATAAAAACACTTGTTCTAAAATCATCCAGTCTGCCTTAAGAAAAAAAAATCTTAAAAGGTATCATTCATAAATGCCCCAAGCATATTTTCACTACGGCAATTAATTAAAAATGCATTTTATAAATTATTACTTGGGTAAGAGTATCTCAACTTTGAGATTTTTCATCCCGTGCCATATTATGCAGCTCAAAATAAATATTATTCTTTTTGAACTACTGAAATATTTAATACCAAAACATCATAATGGGAACTATTGAGACACCTGTTTTATATGCAAAGTATGCATAACTGTTGTAAACAATAAATACCTTATTTGGATGTGAGTTTTGATTGAGAGAGAATAAACAATAAATTATAGATGTACGTCAATTTTGAGTGAACTGTAGGTGGTGTCAGCAGGAACTCTGCAAAGATTTTCATAGAAACACCATTCTGGCCATTTTTTCCTTAGAAAAACTAAACTGCTTTTCGTATGTACTGAGGCAGAAATGATGCTGTGTGATTAGCATTAGTATGGGTTCAGCATAGAATTATGTTGTAAGTTATAAACATTTCAAGAAGTGTATATTGTAACTTTTTTTCAGAAAACTAGTGGGTGCAAGTTAGTGTTTGTGCTTTTTAGGGGGACCTGCCCTTATTTTCCATGGTTTTTGTCATCCTGATAGTTCCTCTCTTTCCTGGTGTGAGGTGGCCACCCTCCAAGCAGGGACATTATTCCCATAATCAGTTCAAACATCAAACAGACCTGACACTTAAAACGTGAGGTGATGTTTTCTTGACAATTTGGGAGATCCAAGCCCATGGGGTGGGGATTTATTTTGGTTTAGGGTGGGTTTTTGGGGTTTTTGTTAAATGCTGTTGTGGAACAAGTGATGCTGAAGCAGTGCTTACCCAAGCTCGCACCTGTGAGACGCAGGCAGGGTAAAGGCTGGAGGAGGAGGGTCCCTCTGGGGAGGATGGCTTTGCTCTCTCTGCTTGCCTTGTTGCAGCAGGGCCAGTGGTATCCTGGGGTGGAATGGGAAGAGTATGGCCAGCGGCTTGAGGGAGGTGATCCTTCCCCCCTCCTCTGCCCTACTGAGGCCACTTCTGGAGTGCTCTGTCCAGTTCTGGGCTGGTCAATACAAGAAACACATGGAGCTACTGGAGAGGGTCCAGCAGAGGGCTATGAGGATGGACGGTCTGGAANCAGGCTCCGGGGCCGCCGCCGCCGGGCCCGCCCGGCCTCATCCCGCCGCCCGCGGGGCCGCGCAACCCCAACAACACGCTGGTGGACGAGCTGGAAGCGTCCTTCGAGGTGAGGGGGGGCAGCCGCGGGCGGGCGCTGCCCTGCCTGCGCCGGCCCCCCGCGGCCGCTCAGCGCGGTGCTTCCCTGTCCGCAGGCCTGCTTCGCCTCGCTGGTGAGCCAGGACTACGTGAACGGCACGGACCAGGAGGAGATCCGCACCGGTGAGCCCCAGGCAGGAGCAGGCCGCCGCCCCTTCCCGGTGGAACGCTGCTGGGAGCAGTGGCAGGAAAGAAGCGGACCCGGGAATGCCCGCGGTCCGGTGGGAAGGTCGGAGTGTGGCAGTTGTCTCCTGGGGTTGGGTTGACGTGCAGTGAAATGCGCCAGGGAGGTGATGTGATGCATTCAAAGTGAAATGAAGCAGTTACAGGACTCGGGAAGGGCCAGGCCAGGCAGCTCAGTGGCGCTGCTTTAGGGCTTGAGTGACGCACCTGCGTGGACGTGGAATAAATACTGGTATGAACAGGACTTTGAAAAGTGGCCCTTGACTACTCCTTAGAAGTGCAGTTGTCCCTGAGAATTTTTTGAAACTTTACTCAAATGGTGTTTCAAAATCGGTATAAATGCTTTTTAAAACTCCTTTCCGGCTATTTGATCATATTCATGTACTAGCATGGAACAGCTTTTATTACCAAAACAGTAGTGTGTAGTATATGAGGGCAGAATATTCTCCTCAATAAGTGCATATTTTAGAACCCTACACTGAGCTTGTTGCTTAAGCATGCAACCAAGTTCCATGAATTATTTTATTACTCCTTGTCAGAAATAAAATAAAACGAGGGAGGAAGTGTTGTCCTGCACTTCTAAAATAACTTGTACATTTGCAAAGCTATGTCTTATACAGGGACTTACTGGTTTATAAATACATTATTTTAAATAGTCTGAAGATTTTTGTTCTAGAAGGTACTGTGAAAAGTATTTATAATGGACCACTGCGTTACCAGTCTGAAATCTTACTTTTTTGAAAGCTGTTCTTTCAATATTGTTGTTATATGTTTAGGTGTTGATCAGTGCATCCAGAAGTTTCTGGATGTTGCAAGACAAACTGAATGCTTTTTTCTACAAAAAAGACTGCAGCTATCAGTCCAGAAACCAGAACAAGTAATTAAAGAGGTATGTTAATTTACCTGTCCTGTGCTAGATCAGATAAGCTGTGTACCTTCATCACTGTGTTCATAATTCTGGGTTTCTCAACGTAATGCTGTACCTTAAGTTGGTAGAACTTGGCTGTTATCATAACTCATCATCAACCTGGAGAAGCTGGATACCTGCTGCTGTGTGGAGTATTGGAACACAGCTGATAATTCATTGAAAGAAACAAACTAGTTAGTCAGATTTTGCTGGGGATGGTGATCTCTGAAATTTGTGATGTAGGTGAACGGCACTAGTGCATTCACAGTGCTTTCCCTCTGTATCATTAGACACTTTTCCATTATTCCATTTTTCTACTGTAAGTTCAGCTTGAAAACTCAATGTCTAAAAAACTTACATACTCTTTATGTGGGGTTGGTTATCCTTTTGAATACTATCTATTTACTAATACACAGTTTTTTCATCCATAGGATGTTTCAGAATTAAGAAATGAATTGCAGAGAAAAGAAGCATTAATTCAGAAGCATTTGAGTAAACTGCGACACTGGCAACAGGTCCTGGAAGACATCACTGTACAGCACAAAAAGCCTGCAGAAATGCCTCAAGGTCCATTAGCTTACCTAGAACAAGCATCTGCAAATATTCCTGCTCCAATGAAGCAAACATAATCTTCAGTTTTACACAGCTCAATATTTTAAAAGCAATGGTGTTCTTTGTATGCTTTTTGTATAATGTAATTTGTACTGCAAATATAGTTAAAACCAAATAAATTTTCTTGTTTTATTACAGAAATATGGATTGGTTTTATATTTTAATGGAAAATACTCAAGAGTTCCTGTTGAGGGTGCTTTCTGGTAGAAGTGTGTATCCCAGAATGCATCCTGTTCCTTCTAGAGAGGGTGGCCCTTGCTTTCCCCTCTGCCTTTTTGGTATGATCAAAATATTTGCAAATATTAGTGTTTGATTTTTCTGGAATGTTTAAATGTTTTGTGATCCAGTAATTATCCATGAGTACCACTGCAGAAACACTCGTAGAATTGTCTGTATGTAGGTCAGATCACTTTTTTTGAAGTGAATTGTCACTCTCCATCATACTGGCTCACCTCATGGAAGGTGTCTTGGGATATTCAAATTTGGTCCTTATAGGATGAATTGCAATGGAAAAACACACACAGAAGAGTGGGATATGTAATGCAGGCCTCATGCTACTGATGTTCTGACTCTCAGGCTACTGAAGAGGTGTTCCAAAATACCTACTCCAAAATACAGACCACTCATTGTGGAGGTAGGATCACCACCACTGACCAGTATACAGAATTATTCTACTGCGGTGCTCTATTTAGTAAGTTAAATGTAGCCAAAAAAGCTTTTGGAGGTAGAAATAGCAAAAGAGTCCTTTCCATGTATTACTAAGCAATAAATTTAATTCATCCACTTTTCTACATATACTTTTTTGGGGGCAGAGTTGAATGTTTAATTGTTGTAATCCTGGAAATAAGAATTGCTAATTGTGCACTGAAATTTCTATTGCTACTGGGGCAGTGTGGATGAAAAGTAATGAAAACAGTCCTGTACATTTCCATCCTCACAGATGCCAAGATACCCATCAGGGTTTCTGTACACTATTTAATCTCTTGGTTACAAGTGTGAAAAATGCCTTTTTGCCAAATCTACTGCCAAAGTCACTTTTCCAACCAAGCGGTTCCTCTTGGAAAAAATACTAGATAACTGGGATGAAAAGTGTTGGTATGTAGAAGTGTTCTGCCCTTCCTCCCACCTTTGCACCACCAGCGAGATGCAGTGGCTGTTGTGNCTGGAGGAGGAGGGTCCCTCTGGGGAGGATGGCTTTGCTCTCTCTGCTTGCCTTGTTGCAGCAGGGCCAGTGGTATCCTGGGGTGGAATGGGAAGAGTATGGCCAGCGGCTTGAGGGAGGTGATCCTTCCCCCCTCCTCTGCCCTACTGAGGCCACTTCTGGAGTGCTCTGTCCAGTTCTGGGCTGGTCAATACAAGAAACACATGGAGCTACTGGAGAGGGTCCAGCAGAGGGCTATGAGGATGGACGGTCTGGAACATCTCTTATGAGGAGAGACTGCAGGAGCTGGGTCTGTTTAGTCTGGAGAAATCTAAGAAGGGATCTCATCAACACATTATCTCTTAGACAGGTGCGAAGAGAATGGTGCCAGACCCTTCTCAGGGGAGCCCAGAGACAGGACGAGGAACAACGCACTGACCCACANCCACCTTTGCACCACCAGCGAGATGCAGTGGCTGTTGTGTCTGAAGTGATTGCCAGTGATCTGTTGGCATAGCTCTTGCTGGCTGTTGGATTTGAGAAGAGGTGAGGCTGAATGTACACCTTTTCGCATGTATAATGTGTTTTTAGGTAGCTGGGCCCTGTTGGTTGAAATGAAATGGGGATTCAAAGCAATTGGAGAGGAACTATCCTGTCTTAAATAGCAGGCTGCTGGTTGCACATTTTCCTGCCTTTTACATTTAATGGGTTAATTACCCAAGAGTCAACTTCTTCATGGGTTCTTTCCTGCCAGTAATCAATTAGCATAATCTGATAAATGTAGTCATTCCCCCACTTTGCTTTTATGTGGGCATAAAATTAGTATGGAGTTAAAAGGTACGAGGGTGCAGTTGTCATCACTGGAACTCAGTGTACAAGTCTGACTTACTTCAGCATTAACATGAATCTTTTGAAAAACAAAGAAATTGCATAATTTACAAGATTTAATGTTCATACTTACACATCCTAATTTATCAGGCTGATACATATATTGAAATTCAATGGGAATATTACATAGCAAATAGCTGACTATACAAAACAGTTTATGAAGCAAACCAGAAATTATTTCTGCTATGAACATGCTGTTTTTGAAGGTGTACTACATGCTGTGCAGCTTAAAATTAATTTAACAAAAAGCATTAAAAACTTTTAAAATTACATTATTATATGCAGAACTTTAAAGAGCTGATGAAGCAAGCATATAAATGTACAGAAGGAAGATATTTTTTCAGGTGGTGCCAAATTGACAGAACATATCAGAGTCCAAATTCCATATTTAATGAAATTGTGGAGTGCTACAGTCTCTTCATTAAAAAGTCTTTTCACATAACTGTATCCAAATTTTTCCTTCATTTTTTATAGAAGTTGTTAAAAAAAAAGCATTTTCCTGAAATTCATGCCTGTAACTCCATAGTTACTAGATATAAGAGAGTGCAGGTACTTCCTAACTTAGAAATTACGGGGTTTTTTATTCCCTTACATCATCTATTGGATTATCATTCCTAAAAAGAAAACAGGAATGACTTTTACAGTAATTCTGAGAAGTATGGAAATATTTTGCTTTAAAATGAAAAATACTTAGTAAACCATTCTTGATGCTGAGGGTCTTGTTTTTGGTCATCTTTGGTTTGTGGTGGTTCATTGCCACGTGTCCTGTGCAAACAAATAACATTAGCATCACCAATCTACTTACTTACAATCTTATCAACATGTAATACTTTTCCCAAAAAAAAGTCATCATCCCATGAATAGTTCTGTGCTCACATGAATGGATGAGGCCAAAAGGTGCCAGCTACAGTTTTAGCGGGCTCTGTGCCAGCCAGGTAACTGGACTAGCAGCACTGACTGTAACATGAAGAAATGCTAGCATGAAGCAGAGCTCAACAGCTATGCAGAAACATTTGAACATAGTTCTTAACTTGACACCCCCAAAAAATTAAACAAAGGATGCTTCAAGGATATGAAGTCTTGAAAATCAGAGAATGGCAGCTGCAATTCACTCTTAAAAATGCGAAATACAATTTATGCATTTAAAATGTTGGGTAAAAGTTCTATTTGAAACTGAAAGGTTTATCTGAACACTACCTGGCATTCATAATCAATCCTATTACACAGTCCCTGATTTTCCATCATTCAGGATTTTTTTAACGTATGATAGCAAATAGGACTTCACTTATGACTGACTGATTTAAAAGAATTAAGTGAGCAGCAGCCAAGCTACCCTCAGTCTCCCTGCACATTTGTTTCCCTCTAAAAGAGAAATCCCATTTGCCTTTTTAGTCATCTGGCATGACACAGCATGTTTGTAACTTTAAGAAGTGGGAATTGCCAAACAGGATCTAAGCCTGTGTCCCAGCTTGTTTTTGTCAGCAGTCAGCACCATCTGCCCCCAAGGAAAGAATTCTCTTGCACATAATTTACAGGATAACTAAATCTCCAGCAGGAGATAGCTGAGAAGGCTAGATTTTGCCCTGAAATACTGTGGTCAGGTTTGGGGATTTTTTTAACTGTATATTAGCTACGTACATTTTTAACTATTTATTGAAGAGAGAGTTTACGTTATAAAACACTGAACATCATTTACATAACTCAAAAATTTGAAGAACTGAAGCTCCTCAGAGAGAAAAAAGCAAAGACATGTCTGATAATCAGTTTTCAAATCTCTAACCTTTGCCAAATGATCAGCCTAGATTCATTCAAATACCTATTAAAATAAAAACATGCCATCCACATCTACCAAGTGGAAGGTGAGGCAATAAAAAGGAAGACACACAAGACACACATCTTTAACAGAACCACTGAAAGATGCCATGTTCATAGTTAACTACATTCTTAGTTAAATACTTGCAGCTCCTTTTCCTTTTTTATTTTTTTTTGTGTATGTGTGTGTCTGTGTGTGTCTTTTGGTTGGTTGGTTTGGTTAATTTTTTTTTTTTTCCCTGCCAGAAGAGGTTGCAAGCATAAGGTCTGCTGGGCAGGGATTATAGCCCACTTTTGCAGTAAAGTTCTGGATCTGTCTTCAGAAAACCAAACACACAGAGTTCACTGCACAGTAGGAACATACATCGTTGTGTATTTCTACACATCAAATGTGTTTCAATTGCCTACAAGATTCTAAATATGAATTCATTTATCATCATACAAAATGGACAAGTACCTTGTGGCAGCACTGCTGTCTGAGGACTGTGTTGATGGAGAGCCCACCCTGAGGCAGCCAGAACTCCGGTCTAAGCTTGTAGATTTTGTTATTTGAGGAGCACTTCTTTTTGATCTCAAGTCACAGCTCAAAAAGCTCTTTGCGTAGGAAGCTAAATTCGGAACACTGACAACACGACTGGGCACCTCAACCTTTTTCTTCTGCTTTTTATTGTAACAGAAAACTTCATTACATACACATTTTTTACAATTTATTCTATGAAACCTTAACAACATCTCATTCCCAAATACCTTATGAGGAACACCCAAATAGGAAGATTTCTATCTTTTTCTATAGGCATTTAAATTAAATTCTCAGGGTATGCTGTATCCATGGATTTTGTCATCCAATTACAACATGTATTTGACCCTGAGATTTTAGACACAACAAAGTGCTTTCCACCAACTTGACTTCCTTTCTATGGCTATTTGTAGAAATATCATGCAGAGGGGCTGGAATGACAAAGGGCAAATACCAAGCAACTCAGATTCATAATTTTCCTCAATGCATGCAATATCCCAATTAGCAACTCCCCAATCTGCAAGCAATGGCCATGCTTATCCCAATGGAAGACTGATGTCAGAGTTCTAGTGTTTTATATTGGCTTAAACACCCGTTATCTATGTTGCATATATACTTCGAATGAATTTCTCCTGTGCTCAACAACTGACAGTAGGTTGGCACTGGAAAGAATTCTGCTGAATAACATCATCATAAAAAATGGACAGCATTTTTATTGTCCTGATATGATTCAAATAGTAATAAAACTATCAAAAATATTTATTTGAATTAGGAATAAAACTATCAAACTATTGATATTTTTATATCAAACTCTCAAAATTCGATATCAAAATATCACAATCAAATATCACAAAATTAAAACTCTGATTTTAATTGCATTGCTCATCTTACCTTCATGGAGGGAGTCAGGCATGCTGTATTAGGGTTGAAAGAAAATGACCGATTCCTGTAAGATTCAGTTTTGGCTGAAAGTGAATGCTGACATTTTCTTCCTTCCTGAAGGGAAACAATGTTATGTGTATGGAAACACATATTTGTTGGAAGCTGGTATGGAAAGATACATTTGTCAAAGTCTTCCAGAACAAAAAGAAACAACCAGAACGAAGCAATGTGTGAAACACTGAATAGAGCCTTGCAATAGATTCCAAAATACATATGTTCATATAAAAAGCAGTCTTACCACCAGCTGCTTGATAATCTCTTCTCTCTCACTTAATTTGTCTTGCAGACAGTTTATAAGGTGTGTATCTTCAGGCCTGGACTCCCACTTTCTTGACTTTTCTTCTAATTCTTTAAGTCTGTACCGAAGAAAATGCAGACCAAAAAAAAAGCTTCCTCAGATTAGGTTCAAGAAAAACCTTGGATGTACTCCACCCTATGTTCCAAGCCTAAAATACAGGGACACAGCCAGGCCTTTCCAATAAAACAGGATTTTTATAAAATGGGCACCTGTACATGGTTTATGTAGAAGTATAGAATCTTCTGGAGTTCCAAAATAAATTTCCAGAGTTAATGCACAACACCTGTACAGTGTAAAATCCAGCCCTTTATGTAAAATAGTAACAAGCTTGCACATTATATTGCTAGTCTAGTTTCCTAAAGAAAGAAATCAGTGTCAGAATATCTATACATATCTATATTCATCTATTTGTTCTCTTTTTTCACCCAGTAACTTTGGAATCCTCAGAATTACTCAATTCCTGTAACTTTCATGAAGACAGGCTTGGATATACATGCTGCTTTAGTAACCCTGCTAAGTCAAAACCTGTAGTCTGAGTACAGCTTTTTTAATTCCTTAAATTTCCTTTTTTAATGTGTGGGTAAACATTTTTGAGAAGACCACCCTTGACTCTTATTATCTTAGAGTTATCTCTGAGTTAAAATAAAAAGATAAATCTTTACATCTGAAAGGTTTAAAGGTTGGAGGCCTGCTTACATGCCAAGTCTCTCTTCTGGACTTCTGCTGCTTCTGAACAGCTGGGATAAGAGAAAAGGAGGAGGGATACATATAAGGGATTATTTCTGAGGGGTCTCTCCTGTTCAATCTGAAGCGCCACAGAACTTCTTAAATCCACAGGAGGCTGCAAACTGCATTTATTTACATGAGCATCATTTTCCTTGGAAATTTTTAAGGGAGTGAGAATGAGGTTAAGAAGCTTTTACTCAAAGATGCTGCTCTGCTGAACAAAATTAAGTACAAGATCATGGATGAAGGCCTCTGGTATCATCAGTAACACAGATGATTTTACACTTCATAGAATTTCTAGATCCTACATGCAAGTTTTAATTTAGCATTGTAAAACTTCATGGATAAACAATATCCAGAATTTATTACAATGTGGCTGTGTCTTTTTGGTTTGCAAAGACAATACATATACACTTCTATTTTGATACATGCAAGTTTTAATTAAGCATTGTAAAGCTTCATGTATAGTGCTTTAGATTAAACAATATCCAGAATTCATTACAATGTGGCTGTGTCTTTTTGGTTTGCAAAGACAATACCTATACACTTCTATTTTGATCCTTATAATATTTTACTTCTGATTAATAAAAAATCTCTATGTACTAAGAATAATAAATACAAACAGAACTCATTGCCAGCATGAGCCAGAGTTTATTGTTAAATTACTTACGCAGTTTCTAAGGAGAAAATCTTTGCTTGGAGATGTGCCTGAGTGCTGCTGAAATCAGATACTATGTTTTCAATTTCCTTCCGGTGATCTCGTTTCAGTATGTCCAGTTCTTTTTTATGCTTGATATTGAGGTCTTCTACCAGTAGCCTTTCATTGGTATTAAAATATGTCTGAATTCTCAGGTTTCAATATTAGTTTATTACCATTGATCAAAGCATGCAGTTTTGAGTTTTATTGACTGCAAAGGTAGTTAACTGGGCAAAGATCTGGCTTCTGCCTACAGATTTGACTGACATTTTGGTTGCAATCTGAGAAGAAATATTTTAACACTGAGGAAGAGAAAAATTATTTTGAAAAGTACTTCACCTTCACCTTTGAGGAAATTCAAGGTCTATTCCATATAATGGTGCTATTGATATTCTGTCCAGGGTTAGTTTGTACATCAATCTTAATGATAAAACATGACAACAAAGTACCATAGGAACTTATTTGTATTAAGCAAAATCATGTTGAAACACCTGGCATTTTAACGTGAGGCTCTGATGATATATTACACTACATACTACCTATCAGTGCTGTAAAAATGCTTTTAACTATAACATTAATCTTTTTCACACAATATATTTTGGAAGATACTGCTATATGATTAAGACCATAAAGTGAAAACTAAAAAATGCCTAATATTTCTTAAGTCTAACCATAACACTGCATTCTAATACCAATCCCAAAAGCAATAGGCATCTATTGAAGAATCATAGTTTGATTTTTGTTTGCTATTACTTGGAGAAACTTTTTCATTAACTCAATAGAGAGCCCATCTTCTGTGGTTTACTAATTAAAATAGACATGCTCAACTCAGCATATTGCAATTTTCACAGAAGACATTAGGCTTATCTTTCATTTTCCCCTATCTTCTTTAATGTAATCCCAAGCCTGTTTCACTTGTTTTTGAAAGGCTTCAGGAAAGACCAAAAGGTCCATGAAAGGTTTCTCCCCTTGAAATTAGAGCATAGCCACGGAAGTGACTAATTTGGCACTTAGCATAAAATAAGCAGCAGAAGAATACGGGTAAAAAAAGGAGAAGGATCCCTTGAAATGAATATTCAGGAGTAGAATATTCTCTTTCAGAAGAGCCATTTGGGGACTTGTTCTCTCTTCCCATAAAAACACCTTTGTCTACTCTTATCCTCATCCTTGTAAAAGCTTTCTGTACTGGAGGTGGTATTCACACAATTCGAGAGAATGGAAAGAGGAATTATTACTTCAAGCAGATTATGGATTTCACTTACTTGGCAAGAGTAGGACTAGTAATTTTAAGTAATTTGTTATAA
>VYZP01001793.1:0-11915 GCA_013400635.1 Hypocryptadius cinnamomeus | reverse complement strand
ATAGGTTTGGGTAATGACAGAAATAGGAACAGTTTATATGGTTTGAAGATCTGAAGGGACAGAGAAGAAAAGAACCTGTCAATGGGCAATGAACCCAGAGGAAGTGGCATGGCAAGATAAATTTACAGGCTATAGTCACATCCACAGCAAAGGCAGTCTTCCAAATTGCTCCAATAGCCAGTAATCAATCAGACATCTTTTAAGTCACTGGCAAATGTATTTTCTGTCTGTCATAGAATGTTTCCAAGTTAGATGAGTTAGTTTTGGTCAGCTACCTGCTGCAAGTCAGATGAGATCTGTCTGACAGATTAAAGCTCCCTCATTGGAAGTCTGGGTTCAAACATTATCCTGCTTTGTCCCATACCCTCCATGCTCTCATCCTTGACTGACTCTTTTTTATTCCTTGTCCAGTCAAAGGTTGATATCTATATTGGTGGGCCTAATATTTATGGTATAAAAGGAGGGTGTAATCACATTTATTCATGCCTGTTTTGCTTGAGGAAAACGTTCTTAGGACAGACCATGGGAGACGGAGTGATGCTGTACATCAGAAAATCCAGCAGCCAGGAAAAACTGTAAGTTTATCGTTGTTGGAACCTCATTTCTATAGCTGCAGACCATTTATTCATGTCTTGGTCTCTTGAAAGTGTGGGTTCAATGAAAGTCTTACTGTGACTAAGATAATCCATTAATGTTGCTATGAGTAGCAATTAATGAAAAAGTAGGATAGCAATCTATACAAGAGTTGAGGAATATTACTCATGATTAACCATGATTTCTTTGTCAGGTTTCCATCTCTACTATATGTTGCCAGCAGATATGAAGGGGGACATTAAGGTCAAAATCAGGCAATATCTGTGTTCTGATTGAGGAAAACTAATGCTTTTCATCTTCCTAGTATTGCGGAGAGCAAAATCTGGGAAGGCACAGAAAAAAGAAACAGCTCAGAATGCAGCAATCAGGCTCGCTTCTAGATGCATAATGAGGGGGATATTGAGGTGAATACCCAAAAGGAAACTTGACTAAGCTCATTCTGGCATTTAGATATTTACTGATTCCAAACTGTCTTTGAGAAAACTGCAATTTTGAAAGCATAGAAGCTTAATTCAGTATTCCTTGGAATACAAAAGTAGAGGTGTGGTATCATTTGAGTGATTTATTCTGCTCCTTTCTTCAAGAACACTGTATTTTATTCTCTTGAGAAGCCTTGCATCTTTCAAAAAAACAGACTGTGGAGTTAACCAGGTATTGTCAATGAAGCATCACCTGGCAACTGGAAATTAATTTGATGAGCTGATTCCTGGTGACACAGCTCTTAAGATACAGGTAATTCAAATGGATAATCTATATGCTTGTCAATAGTTTTGGAAAGCTTATTTATCATCACCTCAAAGTTTAGAAGCGGGCCAGCTGAAGTTTTCTCAGCAGTGAATGGCATTTTGGAGCAAATGCTATCAGTTTGCTATGACTGAAGCAGTGGGATGGTGAAAGCTTTAAAACACCTCCAGATCCAGATCCAGATCCAGTTTTTAATAGTTTTAAAATTCAGCAGCATTCAGTTGTAGTAGTTTGTTTAAAAGTATTTAGATATTTGCAATTAATGGATCACAGTTTCTTGGAGCTACCAAAACCTGCAACAGAGAAAGTAGCTCATTACTTGCATTCCATGAGATTCAGATCTTGTTTTATATTTGTGGTATTTTGCAATCAGTGAAAAGAAGCAATTGGAAATAATTTCTAATGGTCCTGACCTTGTTTTGATCTATGCTGGGGTAAAGTAAAATGAAGATCTCTGTTCCTGAATGCTGTTTAGAAGAAGGTGCTTCCAAGTGCAGAATCAATTGCTGTGTCACCCTTTCATGGCAGCTAAATGATACTGTAAGAATCAAATACAGATGATGCTCTTTGTCCTTGAGATGTGACAGCTCCTTCAACTTAAGGTAACTTTATGGCTGCTCTAATGTGTACCTGAAGATATATTTGATTTAAATTACTTTAGAATAATGGGTCAGAAGGAGCACTTAAACGCCTTCCTCACTCGGCTGTCTCAGCTAGTTAATTGCAGCCAAGACTCCTGCAAAGAGGACTGATGCGTCACTTAAAAAGCGGGAAGACGCTTCTGCAAGGGGTCCAGAGTGAATTACAGGCGGCAGCAACAATCAGACCAAGTAAAAATTTTCTCCATGTTCAAAGATATTTGGATCAAAGTGCTACTTTTCCCAGTGTTTCTGTCCTATCAATCATTGCTCTTGTGGTGAAAAAGCTATATGCCACCACAAAATTCTATGACATCTTTTCCCTCTGACATTTAGACCTCTTTTCCTAGAACTTACACTGCACAGTGATCTTCCTTTGAAGACAAGAATGCTTTGCTTTGAATATATCCCAGCAGGTTTTCTATTTGGTTTGAATTATGTTGGTTCTGTCTGTTTTGGTGTTTTTGGTGTTTTTTCCAGTGTAAAATCTGTAAGGATGAAAGTGGGAAGGGAACTACTGAGCTGACTACTGTACTGACTCTTCTCATATTCCTTCCAGTCAAATGTCAGTCATGGTGTTTGAGTACAATATGTGTGTGTGTGCACCATTTCCACTGGATTCCATGTGTAGCTTTTTATACCCTCAGTTATTGTGCTGTTCTGATAATTGTGGTTTGTCCAGAGCTTAGGTAAATTTGGGACTAATTAAGCAGTCAGTTTCAATTTTGCAGTCAGTGACCTGAGTATAAAGTTATGATTCGCTTATTCACACTTATTTTTAATGGATACTCATATTTAAATGAAAAAGAACATATGAATAGTCACCTTCAGCTCCAGACTACCTAGTCTCTGGAGCTTCTTATATAATTTATACTCAAGTGTACTTTGTTCTCCTTGAAGAGCCAAGAAGCTTCCAAGTGCATTTAAACAGAGCCAGTGAAACACTGAATTTCTGCTGGATGTCTCCCTCACCTCTTTGCACATCTAAAGCTTAATAGCCTTTTACCCCATCTCTACTTTCTTCTTTTTTCTTGCCATGTATTCCTAGTTGTTCGTTCTCCTAATATTTCCACGTTAATGTTTTCTACTTCTTTACCCAATCCTCCTGAAAATAAGCAGTGGCTTGTTCCCTGTCTTTTTTTCTTTCAGAGTTATTTTAATGATGGCGAATCTGGACATTATTCAGGCACTGAAAATTACATTATATTATTTTGATGAATAGTTTTCAATATGGGTAAAAAGAAAGATAAATCCTGGAAGACTTTCACCTTTGACAAATGCTATTTCAGGTAAGGAAGATGCTACATGAACCAACCATAGCATACTCCCAAGACAACTTACTTGAGAAAATGTCACAACTGGGCAAAAAATGGAATCCCTGTCCTTTGGGAAATTTTACTGTATAATATTTGTTTTTCAACTAGCATATACCTCCTTGCTGGCAGCCAAAGACAAGACCATCCATTTAATATATTTCTATACTTGATGGGTCAAGATCATGAGAACAGGAGATTGCTTGGTGCTCCCAAGGAAAACAAGTAAGTGGAGAATCACAATGCATTGATCCTAAATGCTCCAAACCCTTTCCTGGGCCTACAACACTTGGAGTAGTGGCCAAACACTACTTCATTTTGCACAGAATGTAAAGCTCTTTTTGCCCAGGTGGTAGAGAGAAAGGCACAAAACATGATGCTCCTGCAGCAATTACTAATGGTCTCTAAGATGCAAAGGAGGTCCAAAATTGCTTCTATACCCAACAGTTGCAGTAAAATAGGAACCCTAACCCTTTACCATGCTCTGCCCCATATTGTTTCTGCTTTACCCTGTGTGTCAGAACTCATGCTCCCTTCCTCACTCTTTCGGGAACACCAAAAATTCAGTCTTTTCTCTGGGATCCCAGCATGAATAACACAGAGCTAATTCAAGAACTTGTCCACATATCTAATGTTACTTTCCACGCATAGCAATGTCAGAACTGGGACTGAAGACAGATAAAGAAAACCTTATAGCACTGAAGATTGTTAATTGTCTATATAAGTATCAAAGACCCAGGTTTATTACTGGACATGTGAAAGAGTAGATAGTTTATGTAAATTTAATTTTGCATTTGTGTGAACAGAATTGGTTGGACATGCATGTTTTCAGATCACACAACACTAAGGGACTAATGCTAATCTCAAAGGAATAATTTTTAGTGTGACAAATCTTTACTATCTTGCTGCTGTCATTACAAAAACCAGTTACAAGAGAACTGTTCATTCATCACCTGAGATTCCCTGTTCTCTGTTCAAAAAGTGTGCCAGGAGTTACTTCTATGGATGTAATATATCCATCTAAATTTCTGCAAAATATAACTGATTAAAAAAGTATACCTAATTGAAAGAAATATTTTTAAACCCAATGTCTATTTGATGATGTAATGTGTTCTCTTCTGCTGTATCTATTTCATTTCAAAGACAACATTGAAAAAGGCCATAACTTTTTCAGTTTGTATAAGTTTGACTATTTTTTTCCATGTGAGTCACAAACTGATTCATCGTTGGAACTTCAAGAAAGATTTAGAGGTTTTTAAGAGGTGTGGTATTCCTAGAAAGTAGTGTTCCAAAGAAGATACTGGAACTGAGGAGTCCTAGAACAAAACTTTCCATGAAACATTACAGACAGCACCATAGCCACATTGTAGAGCCAAGTCGTTTCTTAAAGCCAGGGAGGAAGAGCAGTATATAGGAATACTTAGAAGAATTGGAGTTAGAATCATGGAGTAGAAGGATGAAACCCTTATTAAAATTAATGTTTTAACAATTTGATTCAGCAGAACTGAAATGCAGAAAATATATTTTCCCTAACATAACAGCTTGTCTACCTGCTAGACCTATTTTTTTTTTTTTTATGTACCTCCTGCCACTTAAGGTGTCAACCAACCACTTTGAAAGGTTGATGAAAATGTCAGGGGAGAGAGACAAGTGACATATGGCTTGGCAAGTCAACATGCTATTCTAAAAGCTAAAATGGCCAGGACAGATTAGTGGAGAAAGAAAGGGTGAATGCACCACAGAGTTAAAAAGTAATAAATTTGATTGTCCAAGAAATTACAAAGTCAAAAATTGCAACTTTTGTAAAAGAATAATTAAATTTTTGAAGCGTGGTTTATTATCAAATTTCTGTAATTTGATTTTTCAAAGCACTAACTCATGTTCTGGAGTTGCTCTCAAAAAAAATTAAATAGAGAAATTTATTTTTAAAAATTTAAAGCTGAGATTCACTCATTCTGTTTATTCCAGAAAATAGAGTTTATGAAAAGCAGAGCTGGCAGAAAGGATGGGCAAAAGTCCAGTAAAAGAAGGTGAAGATGCAAGAAAAAATTCTATTGTTAATGCTAATGAATTTCATCTCTGCCTTTCTGGAGCTGTGTTGTTTGTGTTTTGGTTGATTGGTCAACTGCAGTATTTTCGGGGCGTTTCTTGTTTTTATTTTTGTCGGGTGAAGGCTGACCTTGGGGTCATGGGTAAAGAATTTTTTTTCCTGTTCCTGCATTAAAGACTGTTTCAAATGGAGCAGACAAAAGATACAAAGGACCTTGTAAAAAACAGTAATTGAAAGCAGACCAGAGTTTTACATAGGGCTACAGAGCAAAGAGACTTCTGAGATAGCATGCTGTTGAAAGGACATGGAAATTTTGCTTCAGCAAATCTGTAGACCAAGACCAAATATGAAGTTTAACAAGGACAAGTGCTGGATTCTGTACTTGGCGTGGGGCAACCCTGGATGAAAGTACACACTGGGGAATGAGACACTGGAAAGCAGGGCTAAAGAAAGGGACCTGGGGGTCCTGGTTGATAACAAGTTGACCATGAGCCAGCAGTGCCCTGGCAGCCAGGAGGGCCAAGCATGTCCTGGGGGACATCAGGCACAGCATCACCAGTGAGGCAAGGGAGGGGATTGTCCTGCTCTGCTCTGGGCTGGGGCAGCCTCACCGCAAATGCTGTGTGCAGTTTTGGGTGCCACAATATAAGAAAGACATTAAGCTGCTAGAGGGCATCCAAAGGAGGGCTATGAGAATGCTGAAAGGCCTTGAGGGGAAGATGAATTAGGAGTAGCCAAGGTCACTTGGTCTGTTCAGCCTGGGGAAGAGGAGACTGAGGATCAACCTCATTGCAACTTCCTCATAAGGGAAAGAGGAGGGGCAGACTCTGATCTCCTTTCTCTGATGATCAGTGGCAGGACCCAAGGAAATGGCCTGAGGTTGAGACAGGGCACGGCTGGATTGGATATTAGAAAAAGGTTTTTCACCCAGAGGGTGTTTGGGCATAGGAACAGGCTCCCCAGGGAAGTGGTCACAGCACCAGCCTGACAGAGTTCAAGACACACATGGACAATAGTCACATGCGTATGGTGTGACTCATGGTGATAGTGCTGTGCAGGGCCAGGAGTTGGATTTTGATGATCTTTGTGGATCCCTTCCAACTTCTGTGATTCTGAGTGCTGGTTTGGCTCAATTGGTAGTAGAAGAAAGGGTCCATCTTTTAGGAACTCATCAGAAATTTGTTTTTCAGACTTTCAAGAACTGGTCACCTTTAATCTGTTGTTCTGTCCTTTCTTCTGGCGTTACATCTTCCTTGTAATATGAGCTAAGATGTTTACTATCTAAAATTAAAATTAAATTAAATTACATAAATGTGATTTTATGTGTAACAAAATTGAAATCTTCAAATCCGCCAGTTCAATGACAAGTGTATATTTCTGAGGAAGACCTAAAGAATGCGTTTTACTTCCTACTTTGCATGCTACTTTCTGATCGCTAGAGACCAGTTGAATACTGAATTACTTTGGATCAAATAAAACATTTTATCTTTGACCTCTATACAAGCTAAAAAAACACTTTACAAAGTATAGTGGCACCAGAGGGTAAGGATCTAGCTGGGAGATAAAGAACAAGTTTATTTTATTTTCCTAACTTTCACAATATGGCACAGAAGCACAAAGGAGCAAATATTCTTATGGAGAGCCCACTAGAGCCCTTGGCAAGACTTCACATCCAGAAAGTAGAAGCAGATGTGTTCACCCCATGATGCTATATAATTGCTCTGAAAGATACTATGAACAGAAAGCCTCCATATAAAATGTATTGTTGATAACCCACCACCACAAAGTAAAAAAAGTATTTTGCCTAGGGATAAAGAGTAAAATTCATGAAGACACCCAAGTGATTTAGAAGCCCAAGCTGGTCCCAGCTTCCAAAACTGAAGTATGTTTCTAAGCTCAAATCCTCAGGGGAATATTGGACTTAATACAGGATGCAATAAACTCAGAGGTGCCAAAACTAGATTGCTACCAATACCTGAGCTAGTAAATTTAAAATTGGCTCATCTGTGATTGCAAGACTACCCTAGGGGTTATTGACTCAAATGCCTAATTAATTTATGACCATGGGACTTGGGATTCTTAACTGGCTTAGACCCTTTGGAAACATATTGGATATGACTCAGCCTTACAAGGCCCAAAGAGTCTTTAACTACCATTGCCATCAGAGGAAAGTGAAGTATGAGAAGAAAACCAGCAAAATATAAGTGTGAGAGTCAACAGAATGAAGAGAAAGAGGTTTTTGTTGTTTTTATTTTAATGTTCAACTTCTGAACAATATTTAATTTTCAATAAAAAACCAATTTCATCATAAATTTATCTACAGGTGGACATGATGATCTTAAAGGTCTTTTTTAAGCTAAATGTTTCTATGATTTTATGTCTCTATCTATAAACACAGTGATTATACATGGTGTTTATATATTTCTACATATATTATATATGTCTGCATACATTATATATGTCTACATACATTATTGATACTGCTAAGTACAACATGACAAACCAAGTGGTTGACTGGGCATAAATCCAATTCACCTGTGCTAGGAAACATGCATATAATGATTAATGGACTGAATAAATACCACATATAGAGTAATTCCCTTCAGAACATTCCCAGTTATCCTATATAATTAATTGTTGATTCATCACATTTTACTGCACAGTTTGTGAAGTAAAAGAGAATGTTTCAAAACAGGTACGTACTACCAAAAGGTATCTGTTCTTTTACAGCAACCATGTATTGTTCAGTCTTGTCAACAAAGGGGTCAGATCAGAGAAATAGAGTTGCTAATGCAGAAGTAACTTAATGAGAAAAAATTAAAAAACAGTATGTTGTGGTTGCCATGTTCTGAATACAGAAGTTTTTCAGAGCAAGAATACCTATAGTTTGCTCCAATATTAACCTGCAACAATCATATGCAAGGATTGTATTAAAAATGTTTCCATTTAATTTATGGTGAATACTATATCCTGAAGTTACCTCATCAATCTATTGAAAGCATTACTTCAGCTTAATGACAAGAATTTTTTTATGATGGTAAGGCAAAGAACCACTAAAGAAAGTCAGCTTTCTTCTTTTGGAATTTCTTGACAGGCTTTAGCAGATCACAAGTTCTGAATGATACTTGGGTCTATTTTTCTAATTTGTTTTACCACTTGCCCAACAAGTTTTTGTTTGCAGCTGCTCCATCCTATACACTCTCCCTCTGAAATTCTTTCACAATGTTTGGTGCAAAATATTTTGGTTTACTACTTGGATACTTGTAGAGTAACTCTTTTCTAGATTTTGAATTAATTTTCTGATCCTTAAAGCTGCACTGGCTATATCAGTGAGGGACATAATTGTGTATGAAATGGTGACTTCACCACAGTCTGCAGTCATGACTTCTGATTTTCTTTTACCAGGGTAGGCACATATCTTTTAATTCTTGCATTTCAGTTTGATATCTTTGAGACTAAAATATATTTGCCTGGGCTCATTTAAGGTAAAGAGTCGCTTCAGTATTCACATTATTACTTTTGTCACTTTCTTCTTTCTAATCTCTCTTGTAAGGGTCTCATATATTAATTTTTCTTTCAGTTAAAATGGCACAAGTCTGATAGTATCCTCATTACCCAAACTGTTATTTCTCCCTCTGGCCTCACAAACTCTATTAAATAATATTTCTTTTGGGGGAGTCCAGTGATGACTTTCTGAGTAATGCTTTAAACAATGAGTCTCAAACTGGATTTAATTTACATTTAGTAAGACACGTATGGTATGGTAAGTGAATTGTTACTGACTGTTGAACATGAGTTTTGAGAATTAATAGTTAAGGAATGAATAGTATGTTTATTATATTGAGGGTTGCAGAACATCAATTATATTTCTTTCCAGTAATGAAGTGCTATTTGTTTGACATAAGTTAATTATTTAGTCAGGTTTAAAAGAATAATTATCTAATCTCTGTAAACAGGCTCTGTTAATTACAACAAATAGATTGAAAGATGCACACAAAAACAATTGAATGGATTTTTATTTTTTAACTACCTCTTTCTTCCCTAAGTGTTTTACTACCAAAAATTTTGAGTTTCATGACTTCTGCAAGGGACTCCAAATTAAGTCATGGCATAATCCATAAATTTGTACTCAATCCACTAACAACAAGGGACAAATTAGATATATTTTCAAGATACAGTTCTTTGCAGGGTGTAGGTTTTGGTGGGGTTTTTTTGTTATTTTCTCTTTGTATGTTTGGTTTTGTTTGGTTTTTTTTTTTGGTTTAGGTTTTTTTTTGTTTGTTTATGTTTTGGTTAGTTTTTCTTTGTTTTTGTTTTTTTTTGTTTTTATATCTTTGGACTGAAATAAATCTGAAATATACTAATACATTAAAAGGTTTTTTATGCATGTGAATTTTTAAAAATTTTTTAAGTATACACTTCAGAGAAAATTTGATTCCAAAGTTCTGGTAGCTTGATAATTTCAAATGATGCACTGAAATACATCATATTGGTTTGGTAATTTTGTTTGCAGATTTTTAATTTTTTTAACAGTCTGACATTACAGTTCAATTTTTCATAGATTTAAAATTTCCTGGCTGGCTTTTATATCATCTCACTTTTACATGACAAGTCTTGCAAAAATATATTAAAGTATTTCACAGAGATATTTAATGAGTGTTTCAAAAAGTGTTAGCTACTGGCTGTACGATGGACCTGATTGTTCATCATCTTGCTCCTGCACTCAGTGGCCTTTGCAAAGTGAGGGTAAGGAAACATACAACATGGCGAAGTATTTTGTTAATCTTTACCCTTTAAATCTGTTCATGGGTGTAAGTGAGTGTTTAAAGAGGGAGCAAAAGTGACCCCAGTCACTACAGAATATATCTCTTTTCTTCTACTCCCCATTCATGGTTGCAAGGTTGATCACACACACTGGAGAGTAATTTTAATTCTTGTAGTCTTTTCAGAAAAAAAATTTCCAAAGTTGGAAACTGTTTACATTCTTGAACTGATACATGTGTATGGTATTAGATTGACCTTTCTGTTATTCTTTTGTTTTAATTGAGTAGCCAATACACTTTTTCTTCTATAAGCTACTATAATAAGGCTATAAACAATGCAGGAGTCAAGTGACCACCCAATGAAAGTATAAAATATTGAAAAGGTCAAAAGAGTGCAGCTCACTACTATGATTCATTGAATATAAATTAGACATTAAACTCCTGATATCTCATTCCCTTGACTGAGTAGTAATGAGAATGGAAAATGGCAGAAAATTAATCCTTTCTCATTAAAAAGCTTGTAATGAGAATGTGGAACTTAGTAGTAACATAACCTGTTCTCATTGCAGTCTTCAGGAAAGGGTCTTTGTGGTCTTCTTCAGATGACATAGCTGTGATCTTTTTCTCCTTAATAAAATACAGCAGCGACTGTGGTTATATTGCATACTACTCCTTTGCATTGGTTTTTGTGCACTGCACAACTGCCCTAAAGTGACATAACCTTTTTCATCCACTGCTGTACCTACACTTCATATTAATGCAAACATACGTCTGTGTCAGACGTATTTTCAGTGCTGCCTAAACCGGTTAGATGCTCACATCTTATTGAACTTCAGAATAACTTGCAGACTGAGGTTCCTCAGAGCATTTTGCAAAGTCTAGCTTGAGAGAAAATTAATAACCCAGGGATGATTATCCAAATAAATACATGTACACCTTGCCATTGATTGCAAATTATCAATGGAATAAATACCAGAAATATGCTTACATACCTACACACAAATTTCTGACAGAAAATTTCTGACAGAAAAGGAACCATGAATATATATTTCCCACATTAAATTTCTCTGTGCCCACAACATATAATTTATCACACAGAATATTACTGTTTTCTTGACTTTGAAGTGCTTTCAGACTTTTCCCTAACAGTATTTAGACTGTGAGACCAGGAAAAGTAAAACCAAACAAAGTAATGCAACTGAACAAAACTTTATTTTGCTTTCTGTGAAAAGGTGGGTATAAAATAACTTACTTTGATAGAAGTATATAAGTTAATGTTCATTTTTGTTCTCAGTAACTGAACACAAGCCAAGGAAAAATGAGAACATTTGCTTTTGATACTGAAAAATTCATGCCGGAGCACTTTGGTTATGAAATATGAGGAGGAAAAATATATATCACATGTTGTTCAATTAAGTTATAACAATGACCTGTTTCCTACTCCATAGAAGTGATGGGATGCATTTGTTCTGGTAGGGAGAGCAATCTCTGCACACTGGCTCTGCATAGGATTGCATCCTGGCAGATGGCCCCACATCTCACATCTCCTGTCTGGGACCCATGTAACAAGAGTGGTTATTTTGCCAGTAAGACTGCTTTATTTTGAATTTTACATGATCACATTGAGAATGAAACCAAACACAGTGCTCCTCTGCAACCCATTAAATCCCTGATGCCACGGGAAGGAGTTGTTATAAAATGAGGAACGTTGCAATGAACTAGAAAGGAAAGGTCTTCTGTGGGAGAAGAAATTCCCAACCCACTCATCTGCATAGAGATACACTTGCAAATTCACACATTTTTCTAGGTCTAT
>VYZP01001790.1:3166-15584 GCA_013400635.1 Hypocryptadius cinnamomeus | reverse complement strand
TCAGTGCTATGGACAGTCATGAGTGAGAATCAGTGTGGAGGGAATGAAGTCAAAAGCAAACTGATGAACTCTGCAATTCAGGCCGCGAGCTCTGGAAAGTAACAAGCTTTCTGTTTCTTCAGAAGAATACACTGCCATCAATCATGTATGGCTCTTCCCCTCAGGTTATTAATTTTCTAATAGTTTTCTGAATTATCTTANAATTTTCTAATAGTTTTCTGAATTATCTTACTATAGCAGCTTTGTGGGTTTATTCATTTTTTTTCCTTGATATTGTCAGATAAGTCCTTAAGCCAGCAACAGTGAACACAATGCTTATTGTATTGCTTGTTAAAGGCTTTGATCCCTTCATGCAATGAGAAAAAAAATGAATAGGACCCTTGCATACAAAATCTAAAAGGGCTTTAAAAATTATTGGATTTCTCAGTCAATTAAAAGCTAATTACTTCATATGTCAATGAAAGAAATATTTTCTGGTTTTATCCCAGGCCATTCTCTCTGTACACTCAGTAGTGTCTGATTCACAGACTCACTCAGATTGACAATTTTGACTGGAAATAGAGGGCTGAGTCCACACTGCAAACCCAACTTGTTTCCAGGTCTGATGGGGATGGGTGGCAGCATGGAAATTTGCTTCATTAATCAGTAAGGAAGATGTTAATGCCTTGTCTAGAGTCATAGACTTATTTATCACAAATACTTGAGAATACGTGAAAATTGTAGATGAGGTTGAAGTTGACTTTGCAGCAACTATCAAGTGCAAGAACACAACATCTTCAAATCATGCAGCTGGCACCAATTCATTCTGGTGTGAATTAGGATTTACTCAGAGTCAACTGTGAATTGACATTTCCTTATCAATAGAGGATCAGACACCAAAGTATGAGGGCAGGACTAATCAAATCTGGAATATATCTTGTTACATATCTCGGACATTCCTATATGAAGTCAGACTTTGTACCTAAGGGGATTACCCCAAAGGGGAAAATCACACTTCATCTGTGTAGTCATATGATTAAAAGAAAATATTCCTTAATTTGAACCAAGACAGAAATTCTTTACTAGATTCCAAAGGGGATAGGGATATAGATGAAATAGTCTACATAACAATTCACCAGTAGAAAAATAAATGGAGGGGGGAAAAAAGTTTCATTTGTGTCATGGTATGTCAACTACAAGAGTAATGTAGCATTTTCTTTCACTCTCACAGTTGTGATGTGGCAATCTCCTAAATTATCTGTTAGATAAATTATTTGTTCTGAAACTTTTGACAACAAAAATTTGAATGTTTCTCAGTTTGTTTATTCGTACAGCCAAAGCACACATAGTGGAGTTAGAAGTGCATATAAAATCAACTATTTTGCTCTTCCAGGATAATGAAAGAATAGCATTGCATAATGCTGACAATAAAATAGCCTGAGATTTTTTTGTTTTTCTGTGATGTCAGGTTAAGGATTTGACTCTCCCCTTAACTTGGACCAGTTGCAGCACTGGGAGGTTAACATTACAGGCTAAAGTACTTTCTGCTGCAAGGAGATAAAATACCAGAATGCAATTTGAGTCATCAGAGGTTTAAATTAGTTGCAGTCTTGGGGTATTGACTTTCCTTACCTCTCTCCCATAAGATTGCACCTGCAATGGGATGTTTGTGCAACTTGTGTTGCAAAATCTAGTGGTTCTTTCTCAACATTGTCATCAGGGTAAAAATGAGTGATAGGCTGTAACAGAAGAAAGGGAAATACAGATAATTAGTTTTGTCAGACACAGACTTTAATGAAATATTTCTACACAGTTTGCACTGATTAGATTTTAAAAATCCACATTTTTGGGTTTCACTTTTCCAGTTGTGTGTGGGGTGAAATTTTTTTGCTACTTTCTTCTGGAACCTGAGCAAAGAGCATCTCTGTTCAAGAAAAAAGCAGCAACTCAGTGTCTGATACTCACATGATGTTATTCAAGGTTGTAACAAGGGGAGGTTAATCTCTTCTCCCAGGTAAAAAGCAAGAGGACAACAGGGAATGGCCCCAGGTTGTACTAGGGGACATTTAAATTGGATATTAGGGAAAATTCCTTCACTGAAAGGGTGGTCAGGCCTTGGAACAGCCTGCACAGGGAAGTAGTGGAGTCATCATGCCTGGAAGTGTCCAAAAAACATGTAGATGTGGCCTTTGGGGACCTGGTTTAGTGATGAATATGGCAGTGTTAGTTAAAAATTACACTCAATGGCTTTGGAGGTCCTTTCCAAGTGTACCAATTCTATGACCTGTACCTCCAAACTGAGATCAAACCTGCTGCTTATTGGACACAGGTTTTTTGCAAACCTATCTCCTTATCATTGCCATTTGTAATAAAATTACATCTTGCTATATTTATAATAGAACTGAACCTGATAAATATTAGTGAGCCTAAAAACAGACCAAAGAAACCTTCATCTGGAATTAAAGAAAATTATTATTGCTAAGTAGTCTTCACAGCTGGTTTAGAAACCATAATTTAATGATTTTCAAAAGGCCTAACTACTTCAAAATTTAAAATTTTGCCTGATTTTTATTCTAGATTTCTTTCTTAAAAACACATGGATTACTTGTAGCCTTTGTTAATCCCAGAGCAGTATTTTTGCTGCACAACAGTCTAAAAAAATGTCTGTTTTGCTGGAGTGCTAGGAGACTTCTCTGCTCTTCTGGAATCCACTTAAACTCCTTTGGTGATAGGTAATTCTCTTTCTCAGTGCAGCCAAATCTCACCACCTCATTTCATTTTGCCATTCAATGTTGTCAGTGTGGTATTTTTAGCTTTCAGCACAATTTAGGAAAACTGGCTAGAAGAGCCAAGAGTAGGAAGGAGGTTCCCTGGTCCTCACTAAACCAGATTTTTTTCCAGTGCCTTTCTCCAGAACAGAGCTAGTTCCAAACAGAGTTGAAGAGACTACAGGAAATATTTAGCTCTTGATTCCCTGCAGGACTGATCCATTTATGGTTGGAAGACTCCAGCTCTAAGTAGTTAGAGTAGAAGTCTATCTGTATGTTAAGCAAATGCAAGTTATTGTACCTTATTTACTGTTATGCTTTCAGAATCTTCTTAGTTTGTTAGCACTCAATATATATTTTAACACATCTAAAGGGGAAAAAGAAAACCTTTGCAGGTTTGTTGGCTTTCAGTACACCGAAGTTTGGTCATTGTTGTGATATTTTGGTTGGCTCTTAGTACCTAAACAAATCCAATGGAAAAATTTAAATTTTATTCTGAAGTACTTATTTTTTAATTAAAAGTTTACTTTCTCATCCAGCTCAACTAATTTATAAAGTGTAATTAGGTAGTTCCTAACACACCTATCTCAGAGTCCCAGGAAAAGAAATGGAAGGCCCCTAAGTTAGCTGAGCCAAAGCACATCTACGTAATACTGGACAGAACTGGAGTTTGATTTTGTTCTCCTTAGTCTCTTTGAGAAGATTTCTGCTGTTAAACACTGCACCATCTTTCAAGGCAATCTGTTTCATGACTTTGCTACCTTTATTTTTCAGAACTATTGTCAAGTCCACATTTTCCCTCCTCACCTTTTCCCACTTCAGACCTGCCATTTCTTGCTCTATCTATAGAGAATCGAGAATATATTCTACTTATCTTCATGCATTTGAAGACCACTTCTATACGTTATTCCCTTTAAATCAATCTCACCTTTAAACCTCTCAATTTCCTTCAGTTTAATTTTCTAAATTATGGAGTAAAATGTGAAATGAAATTCCTGTCCTGCTCTCTTAAGTCATTGATTAAAAATTTATTTTATTTCATATAATTTATTCTGTCTCCCTTTTGACTTTTTCCAAATGATCCACAAATTTCTTGAAATACAGTTCTGTGAGTTCAAATGCTCTTGAACTTTGGTGAAATAATTCTTTCACTGTGATTTATAACCTAGCCTTTTGTTTCTCTGCAAGTTTAATGCTTGTCTTTTCTTAGCAGTATGACACCAGTGACTCATATTCTGATTGGGATGCAAAATAACACCCAAATAGCCCTCTTCAAAAAACAGAGCTCACATGTGACTGTCTGCAACAAGTGTGACTTCCTAGACGTAGCACATGCTCTTCTTGCTGTTTAATAGGATTCTGCTTTCCCAGTCCCTATCTCCAATTTTTCTAAGAGCTTTTGAATTCTTATCTTGTCCTACAAGAGAGCTCCTAAAAATCTGGTCTCAGTTCTTTCATTTAGGTCATTAACTGGAATACAGAGCAGGTGTGGCTCCAGAGCAGACAGAAAAACCTGGTGTCCTACACCCAGACCTGCTTTCATGGTGATGGATGGTCAATAATAAAAACTGTTTTCCACATAGCTTTTAATAGTTTTGTCAAGGATTTTTTCCCCAGTTTTCAGACTGTCATGTGAAATAAAGACAGGCCTTATTAAAATCAAGATTTTTCCGTTATCCACAATGTTTACAATACTGTTCCCCCCAAAATATTGCAGTGGTTATACCCCACTTGTTCTCAACAAATATAACCTAGATATCACCCAGATCCTTTTGTTCTTTTAGGCTTAAAAGGCTCCCCCGTTTTTCCTAAAACTGAGTTCTCACATGTATCATATTAAATGTTTAGCATTATGTTTGCTATTTTCCGGTCTTCTCTAATTTCTACCTGCTCTCAAAGATAATTGTTAATGCCTTTGAGATAACAAGTGCTGATTTTCTACATATGTGAGAGCTCCATTTTAAAAATACCTGTTGCAACTAAGTACTGTTTAAACTGTTAATTCCCTGCTTAGCTCAAAATAGGACCTTCATATCATCAGAACTCTTTTTTAGCTACCTGGATGCTCTTCCTTTTATGGAAGGTTGAGTTGAAACATTGGGTTAAGCTTATATGGTCTGTCTGTAACTGACTCCTGATGTGTTTTATCAGTTTATTTGCCTTCTCATTTTCTCAAATTCATATTTTCTTATCTGCCTAGCCAGCAATTAATGCCAATTTTCTTTCTGTGTTTGCATTTGCTCTCTCTGAGCGCTTGCACATCAGTTTTCTGGCCCTACAGAAGCTGGCCTCTTAGAGTTGATGATATTTATTTTAGTTGCTTTTCTCTTCCCTTTTTGAACTTTGCAGCTCATGACTATTATCTCCCAAGATGCCAATCCATTAACATCCTCCAAAACGTTGTCACCAAAATGTTCTGAGGTCTGATTTCAGGTCTGATTCCCTTTAATTTCTGGATGTTTGGACAAGTGTTTTGTAGCACATAAAAAGACTGCCTTTTCACTCATGCCCTCTTCTCTGAATCAGCTCTGTACTTGAAATTAAGAATCAGAGACACAAACATCCTACAAAGCAGCATTACATCAGGCTCTGTAGTGAGCTTCCCTCCTTTGGAGAAGTGAAGCAGGCAAACAGGGAATGTTATTCTTAAACACCTCCTGGAAACAATTATATAGGATGCAAGATGTGACTGTAAGGTTTTTTTTGCTCACATGAAATCCCTCTGCTGCAACTTAAGTCCTCAAAACCTTTACTGGCCTTGGCTTTCCACCAGGGAGATGTCCCAAACACCCCTGTGACATCCTCTTCATCCTTTCTCTTGAAATAGGAGGCATCAATTTGCAGAGAAAGAAGAGGCTCAAACTTCTGAGGGTTTTTTGAGTTTTGTATTCATTTGGGAAGCAAAAAATGTTTTAATCCTGCTTAATTCTGCTTTAGGCCTTACAGTCAGAACATTAACAAAATTCTACCTAAAACATTTTTTCCAAATGGAAGAAAACCTTAAGAATAAAGAAGAATTTTTTGTTTACAATCCTGTTAGATATAATTTGTAAAAAATTGCAGAAATGTCCCACCAAAAAGCTAAAATTCAAAATTTAGTAATCTTACTTATCCATCCAAGTTACCATTTTATTGTAGTTTTAGTTACAGCAAAAGGAGAGTTATCAATTCCTCTAGAATCCCTTTTATTCTTCTCCTCACATATCAGTTTTTAAAGGCAGTTGATTCAAATCACCTCTGTTCTGGTAGGAGAAAAAAAAAAAGCCAAATATGGTTCTTTACAGAAACAGATTTGACATATTTTTATTTTTGAGAAACAAATTTCTTGCTAGGTTGTTCAGGGTAATCTGTTAAATCAAGAGTCTGTTCTGAATTAGGGCTAAGCAGATATCCCAAGAGACTGATTTTCTTTTTTTCCTTTTTTTTTTTTTTTTTGTAACAAGTACTTCTTTTTGCCTTTCTTTAATTCTAAACATGTGGGGCCATGACCAAAAATACATGCTGACTTAAATTTGCTCTAACTCATGATCTTTCAGCTAACTGGGACTAGAGGCTGCATAACTTCAGAACTGCCTCTGCAGTGGAGCTTCACAGATTTAAGCTACACTTGTTTAACTTTGAGCACTTACCAGTTCACCTGAAATTTGTAAGTGCTCCTATTTAGACAAGAGTTGATTGTATGAGGCCAGGCACTGGTGATTTGGAATACTCAGAGCGTGCTGGGTTTGTGGTACCGGGTGCTCACCATTTCAAATGCTTTTATGGAGTTTGTGATACAATGTAGACTTTTAATGGAATATGTGCTTAAAGGTGTGGTCTATGGATTCACTGAACTCAGCAATGACACTTCCCCAACACTGAAGAAAAGACTTCACACATATACTTTGCTGCTACTAAACTGCTGGGACAATATGTATAGACCTCAGTGCCACTATTCAGAGCTCAGTTTTTACCAACCCAACTGTTCTCCAGCATCTTGTTCTCAATGTGTAGGTATAACTGGCATTACCTGTCCCAGGTGGAGAACCTGGCACCTGCTCTTGTTAAATTCCCCATGGTCACTGGCTCCCAGCTCTCTAGCCTATCCAGGTCCCTCCGTAAGGCCTCTCTACCCCTAAGAAAACTCACAGCTCCTTCTGGTTTGGTAGCATCAGCAAATGTACTTAATGCACATTTGATACCTCCATCCAGATCACTTACAAAAGCATTAAAAAGGACTGGCTATGGGATGGAGCCCACAGTGACCAGCCTGATGTAACCCCAATAATTACGTGACCCCTTTCCACCCCCGTGTTAGCCACCTGCTCAGCAAATACACCATGGACATCTCTTGCTGTGAGCTGGAAGGGTTAACCAGAGGGTGTTGGGAGACAGTAACAAAACCTTGCCAAAATCCCAAACCCACCACATCTGCTGGTTTCCCTCAGCCTACTAAATGGGTGAACTTGTTATAAAAGGAAATTAAGTTGGTTAAACAGGACTTTTCCCTCATGAACTTGTGCTACGATCAATGACGTTCAAGTGTTTTTCAGTAACTCCCAAAATAACCTTCTCCACAATTTTACCAGGCACTGAAGTGAGGCTGGCAGGCCTGTAGTTACTGGGTTATCCTTCTTACCCTTATTGAAAACCAGGATAACCTTAGCCAGCTTCCAGTCAGCCAGGCCTTCTTCAGGACCCCAAGACTTTTGAAAATAATGCACAGGGGTCCACAACGATGCCGGCCAGCTCTTTCTCTAGCCTGGGATGAATTCCCACGGATTTATGTGATGGGTTGATCATCCTCTTGTCACAGTCTGCCTGGCACACCCATCCCAGGGAAGGCAGGTGCAGTTCCAATAATCTCTCTCTCCTTTCCGGGTAACCTTCAGCAGTGGAGGCATCCCTCTCCCTGAGCACACCCCGCAGCCGTGCTGGGGTCCCGAGGTCCCGTCGCACCTCCTGCCTCAGGAGCCGCGTTTTTCGCACACTTAATTCGGTCGGAAAAGAATTCCGCCATCTCGATTTCCCGGCCGCGGCCGCTCGCGCTGCCCGCGCGGCCGGGCCCCCCTCAGGCGCTGCCCGGGCCCTGCGCCCCCCGGGACTGCCCCGGTTCGGGACCCCGCGGGCCGTGCGCGGCTCCCCTCGGGGAAGCAGAGGGCAGTCGTTGTCCCGGACGAGCGTGGGGAGCTAAGGGAAGCCGGGGGAAAGCAAGGAACGAAGGAGGAGGCTGCGCTTCCCCGCAGCAGCGGCAGCATCCCCTGAGGCGCGTCAGGCACGGCTCCCGCAGCCCCGCCGTGAGGGAGGCGGTGACCGCCGGGGCTCGGCAGGGCAGCGCAAGTGGTGCTGCGCCAAGTGCTTTTGAAAATGACCTAGAACTCTGGTGCCCCAATACCGTGTAAAAACATTAAAGATAGAACATAGATGCAGGTAATGCAGGGAAGTGTGTCAGGATATTCAGCAGAGAAGGGAGAGGGTAGAAATCCTTGGTTTGTTTCAGCTACTAAGTTGAAGATGGAGAACACAGCAAGTCCTTCCCCCTGAGGGTTGACTCGGGAAGCTGTGGATGCTCCATCTCTGTAAGTGTTCAAGGACTGGACAGGGCTCTGAGCCACCTCTTTTAGTACAAGGTGTCTGTGCCCATGGTAGGGACTTGGGTCTTTAAGCTCCATTCCAATCCAAAGCATTCTGTGAGAAGGTCTCTGCAGTTGCCAGCTGTTTGATAAAGGACACTTTTCCCTTGGCGAAGGTGGCACAAGAACCTGTGGAAAGCAGCGTGTAGGCAGGTGAGGTTTGGTCTCTCCCCCCATGTGAAAAGTGACAGGCCCAGAGTAAATGGCCTCAGGTTTTTTCCAGGATGGGTTTAGACTGGATATTAAGCGAAACTCCTTCACCAAAAGGGTTGTCAAACATTGTATAGGCTGCCCAGGGCAGTGGTGGAGTCACTGTCCCTGGAGGTATTTAAAAGCCATGTAGCTGTGGCACTAAGGGACATGTCTTAGTGGTGGATTTGGCAATGCTGGGTTGTCAGTTGGAGTCAATGATTCTGGAGGTCTTTTCTAACCTAAATGATTCTCTGATTGTATGATCAAAGTTGATTTAATCTGGAAAATAGAAGAAAGCCTTAAAACCTCTTTGGACTGTCCCTCTAGTAAGAATACTAGAAGTCTAAGCATAAAACCTGGTATTTTTTACACTAAAAAAACCCCCTGCATTTTATAGGAGCCTCCTGTTACAAAAGCAGAGTTGAGAATGTAGATAGTCTTGTCCTTTAAAATCTTCAGCATACTGAGTCTGAGGAATGCCTTTGCGGCACTGAGCCTTATTTGTCTGAATCCTCTGCTGTATACACACAAATGATGTTTTTGCATAATTTATATAACTGACATTTAATTTCAACAATTCTGAGAAAAAGCTCAGCAAATGAATTGTATGTGTAAACTGTTGACCATAAATTTATCTAAAAGAAACCTTGGCATTGCTTTTGTTTAAGAATGCACCTGACCTTTTCTGTTCCTTTGTACAATGCAAGTATGACTGTCACTAGGAGTTTAACAAGACCCAGACAGTGGGAAGATTGCCAGAATCTCTTTACAGTGTATGTATTTACTCCAGCCTCAGATTTCTTTTTTTTTCATGGGACACTATCTGTTGAAAAATATCTGCCTTCCAGATAAATTTGGAAGGCTTATGAGGGGAGAGGAGAGAGGGAATTTGGAGGTTCAGGAACATGAAGTGGTTCACACTCTGCATTTAATCTGTGAGCCTAAACTGGAAGAGTTTTGCTAGAGCTGTGTTTTCATGGGAACCCTTTCTGTGTCATCTTTATTCGTGTTAGCACTTGTGCCTCAAGGCTTTGCAAATATTTCTTTAAGCTTTTCTGTATTTCTCCAGAGCTTACCTGCTTCTGGTCTGTTCACATTGACTTGAAAATTAAGGCAACCAATCAGTATGCTTTGAAGCACAGATTCAGACAAATGCATTATTTACATTATGGAAACCCCTGGAGAGAATAAACTGGCACAGCAGAGGGTTAGAAAAGAATTATCCCTTAAATCAGAGAAGATACAGATGGGATGTTCCTAGAAATTCCTGTCTAGTGGATTTCTGTTTCCTCACATGAGCCATTGGGATCATGTGGTGTGTTGGAAATAATCCCATTTGCATCTTTGATGAGAGTCGTCTTCAGAAGTCATTTGGGCATATGTTCTTTGGGGGAGTAGAGTGCTATGGTCTGCTGTATTTGCAAAGAGGAATTCGATTTATTTTTCATCTGTCAACCATAAATGATTTAGTTCTGGCCTATCTGAGTCACCACTTTCTTTGTTACACAGTTTGCTCTTTGCACAGGACCTTCTGCTTTCTGACTCCAAGGAAGACCTCCTGTATAAAACCAGATGACTGCCAGCAGGCTTTTCATGGGAGTGTCCACCAAGGTCCCTGTCAGAGGAATATGCTTCCCACTCAGATCTGCTGTAGTGCTGACTTGTTCACACTCTGGACATGCTGCAGATTGCATGCACTTACAGAAGCCTTTGAATCCAGGGGTTTGTTTGTGCCCTCATTACAGCAGTGTTTGGCCACACAGTGGTATTCATTGCTCTCTCAGCTGCAAACCACTTTGCTGCTGCAGCTCCCTCCCAAACACACAGCACAAGTTTTATTTGTTTGGGTTCTAAATGTAATGCATACCAGAGAAAACCAACCTAATATGAAAAAGAGAGGCCTATGGAAGCATCTTTTCAAAGATGCTCTTCTGGGATTTTATGTGAAGTTCAAAAGACAAATAGAGTTTCACAGCCAAATCCTCTGGCCTGACATTTCTATAGCAGGCTTTCTGCAAATCAGCCAAGTCACACAATCATATTGCAGTTTGGAGGATCTTTACATGGTAATTAATTCCTAGGAAATTCCACTTTTCTCACTGCATCACAGAACCAATTAGGCTGGATAATACCT
Organism: Hypocryptadius cinnamomeus; assembly: GCA_013400635.1. NCBI lineage: Eukaryota > Metazoa > Chordata > Aves > Passeriformes > Zosteropidae > Hypocryptadius > Hypocryptadius cinnamomeus. The sequence goes on along the minus strand of VYZP01001790.1, from coordinate 4,899 downwards.
TTGAGATCATTGACTCCAACCTCTTATCAGTCATAACCTTGTCAACGTGACCAGGGCACTCAGTACCACATCCAAGCTTTCCTTAAACACTTCCAGGGACAGTGACTCCACCACCTCCCTGGGCAACCCATTCCAATGTCTAATCACTCGTTCTGTGAAAAAAATCTTCCCCATGTCCAACCTCCTTCACCAACAGTGACATAAACCTGCAGGAAATACGACTGTTACCTGTAACTAAAACGGTGGATTGAGCCAGGGTGCAAGTGGTGCTGCTGTGTTTGTCAGTTTAGGTGTCTTGTATTTGTTTCCCAGCACAGTTACGAACCACTGTGAGGCTGGCTCCCAACTCTGTTAGAGTATGTTAGATAAAATTAATGTCCAATATTTTAAGCAACAGTATTTTGAAGGGAAGATTTTAGTGTACTCTTAAGGCAGTGTTCAGGTGATCCTCTTCAGTCTCTGAAGATCATTGCTGTGGGCAGTTTTGTATTTCAGGCTTTCTTCCTTTATTTATGACTTTGTTGGTAAATACACTTTTTCAGTGGATTTTAAACTGAATGTCAATCTTTTACATAACTTTGCAGCAAGCCAGGTCAAAAACCCTGCCTGTCCTTGACCTCCAGTATGCTGTGGATCTCCAAGAAGTGAGGTAATTCAATTTCTAGGCCAAATGAGATAAGATTAATATATGAACTGGTCCAGCTACATGAATTATCTTGCATTAAATGCTGTAGAAGTTTGGGATATTTGTTTTTAACTTATTTTCCGGCAATGTTCTTTTAGCAAGTGACAAATTAATAAGACTTAAATTTTCTGTGAATTGTTTGATAGCAGTAGTGTAATGTCTATTTTTAATTAAAATCTCTCTCTTCTTTATTGCGTACAATAAGCAGTGATATATAAATACACATCTTTTTCTTCTGTATCATGCCAAGTCTGTTTTACATAATTCCTTATGTGATATTTCATAACAACACCTAGATGCACTGTCATTTGCTGTTCACCTTTTGGTGAAACCCTTCTATCACTTGAAAAACAGGCACTACAATGCTATTAATTAAAAGCATTTTCTGTGCATTTCCATTCTTTCCCTGCAGCATGAAAACAAATTTAAAGCATGGGAGTGGGACACAATGTGGTTTGGGGTTATTTTTAGGTAAATAAATTTTCTTTTAGCTAAAGAAATTGCTCTGTGTAGCAATACCCTGCCTGTGTTTCTTCAGCAGGGGAAAAACTCACTTTATGGTATAGGTTACATCCAGCTTATGGTAAACTCTAGCAAAAACTGGTTTTGTCTGTTGATGTTTAGGCATGAGTTAAACATCACACTGAGAACTGTCTTGCTGGCATAGTAAATTTAATGAGTGTTACTCTGTTCTGCTTTACAAAGACAGATTTCCAGTCTCCAAACAGCAGAAATACAGGAACGGAAAATGCAGAGGAGTGAAAAGTTGACTTATTTTCCATTTAAATCAACTCTAAATTTACATATTTTTCAGGAGCTGCATTTTTTTCTGTCTGTTGATTGCAACACTAAAAGAATAATAATCATGTCCACTGCAATAAAGAAAAAAATATAAGACTGTTACCAGCATCCACTAAGAAGTTGCAAAATCTGAATTTATTCTTATGGATCAGATGTCTAAAGCAAGTGCCATGAGCACAGATGTCTTTGCAAGGTATTTCCTAACAAGGAAAATAGCCAAGGGACAGAAGGTTATATGTCAGCAATC
>VYZP01001784.1:1000-16443 GCA_013400635.1 Hypocryptadius cinnamomeus | reverse complement strand
TATTCATTCTCCACAGTCTTTACTTTCAGGGTCTTCCTAGGTGCTTTCTTTTCTGACTGTATGAAAGCTTATTTGCTGCCATTTTACTCAGTCAGTGTGCAGTTATTAAAAGTTACTCTCAGTTTGCAAGACAGAGCACTGTGACTATAACCTTTCCTTTCATGGAAGCCTTTTAATTCTCATTCAGTTCTCTTCTTTTAACTGAGGTTGGACCTACATCAAGAAGGAATAATATCTTCATGCCCTTAAACATAACCTCTTCATTTTTCCCTACTGCCTGTAGCATTCTATCCTTGTCCCAGGTGTACAACAAGGTCAAAATCGTGGTCCCGCCTATGCTGTTAGTCACAGATGGCCTCTATGTGGGATTCCTATGGCATTTCTGATCCAGATTAGATAGTGTTTCAAGTTGTGTGACTGAACTACACGTAAAATTTTCCATGAAAAAGATGGTATCAGTACTTCATGTCCCCTCTGAAATTCTCAGAAGCTCAATGTCCCTTCTTTGTTGTGAGTTGCCTGAAATTTCAAGTCATCTTTCTGTCAATAAGATTTGGCTTAAGGATTTTTTTATGCCTTGGCAGTGCTTGTTTGTTTCCCATCTTCTGGAAAGGTTTGAATTTGAACTCAATAATAATTCAAATGAGAAAAAGAAAAGCTAGACTTCTGCCTTGGGATCTTTACCTCTAAATCTAAATAAGTATGTCACTCTAGTTATATTTTTATGTTAGTATGTTTTCATTCCCTGCATATTTATTAGCTATGTTGTACATGACTAAAACACAAGCCTCTGTTTTGAAGTGCAATTTGTAAATATCAAATGAGAATACTTAGTCTATAGTTGGATTTCGCATATTAAGAATTCAAGTGGGTAGCTGATTAAATTGATTTTTTTTTAATTGAAGATAAGAAAACAATATGGTTCATCACAAACTAATTAATATTTGAAGGGACTGTATGACCCTCAGTTGTGTATCCAAGATTCTTCAAGTTCAATCACTCATTCATTCATCTTTTTCCATTTTTGTCATAAAGCATTTTAGGTTAAAATAAAAACATTAAAAATAAAATAAAAATCTTTTGAATTATCTATACAGACTAAAATTTAGCATTTTTGAGTGAAGCAACAATTCAGTCTACTTTTCCAGTGCACTTCTTGACCCTAGCAGAGAGCATAATTCAGTACATATAACAAAGCCATTAGATTTAGGCTATTCCAGATGAACATGCAAAAACATAATAAAAAGATAAAGTACTTCCAAGGAAGATACTGCTATGATTTCTTTCTTCTCAATAATGAAAATTACTCATACAAACATACATTTATGTAGTTGAAGTTAGGTTGAGAAGTGATGGATCAAAAGAGAATATTTGTGTCACTTAAAAGTCATGAACAAAGGAGGCATGTATGTGGTAACTCTGTGATAAAGTTTAGTATTAAAAGAGATGACCAGGTTGCTTCCATTTGTAAACATTAAATTTCAATGTTGTGTCCATTCATTCTATTTGGATGAACTATTTCAAGATTAAGTTTTAAAAATACTTGTGGGGCTCAGACAGACTGAGACAAACCAACCTCCCAAATATTTCTCCTTAGCTGTACATCATGCTAAGTAAAGAAATAGAATAATGATATTTAATATAATAAATATGCAACTGAAAAATAAGAATAGATAAAAAAGGTTCCTTAACATTTCTCTTATCCTGATAAAATGATTTTTAAATAGTGAAATAATAAAATGAAGTTTAATGAATTCAAGTTAAAGGGCCATGCTGTCTTCAGAGTTTATCATCCATGAAAGATAGAAAACCAGAAATGCTTACTTAAAGTAGATTTTAGAGATGCCTTGTCCATTATCATTCTCAAAACAGGATTATCGTCAAGACAAAGCCAGATCAGTCAGATTTGAAGCATGAAAAATCCACAGACATGGTTTTTAATGCATCCCCTCTGGACAATATTTTACAGTGGTGAACTTTCTGCCAGCTGGAAAGGTTTTTTCTGATGTTTAATCTCCCCCTCAAAACAACTCTGCTATACCATCTGCAACTACAGGGAAGAATTTGAATCTGCTCTCTTTGAAACTCCAAAAAATTGTAATGTCAGATCATCAGGCTCCTCTCCACCAGACTAAATAAACCCAGTTCTTTCAGTCTGACCTCCTTCATAGGTCATGCTCTAGCTCTCTCACCATCTTGGTAGTTGCCCACTGGGCCCTGTTCAATTCACCAACCTTTTTTTTTTTGAGGTACTTTTGCCATGGGGCCAAGTAAAATAGAGCTGGGCCTGGTAATTCAAATGTAACCTCCCCAGGGCCAAAATGAGATCATTATAACAATGGGATAATAATTTAACTCAACTTCTTGGTTCTCTTCCTCCTAGTGTAGCCCACCATACACTGAACCTGCAATGAAAGGCACACTTTGGGCTTACCATAAGCTTGGTGCCTGCAGTAAGAGTGAAGTATTTTTCAGCTAAATTATTTTTCAGCCATTTTATGTTGTTCTCAAGCATATGGTCACTCTCTCCAAGGCACAGAGCTTTGTACTTCTCTGTCATGAAGATGAACATGCAAATTTAATTGCTAATAATGTTGAAAATGTCGTATGCGAATCCTCCTGTAACAAGACTTCGAAAATATTTCATCATATCGAATCTTCATCTATTGTGTGATTTAAGCATGTAGGTAGTGTATATTATATTTTCCTACACGTGTGTACATAAGCCTAGAACCCACTAAGCTGATGGAATTTAAGGTGAACACCAAGATTCCCAGCTAGGTCAGTCCTAAAGCAACATTTATAGGAGCAAAATGTATGAACCCAGTTGATTATTTCTGTGCCCAAAATGTTAAAATTCCATGTTGTGTACAGGAGGCAGCTGTAAATTTTAGTCATTCTAGATCATAAACAAAAAATATATTCTATGTCTCATTGTGCAGAATAAGTACGCCCAAATATTCAGGGAGATAAGATTAGACTGATCATGTTTGATACCAGTTTTGTGGAATCATTTCATAATTCTCCAATGTAAGGTTCACTGTGCCTTTCTGTGTTGCTTGTGATGGTCTTACTAAGCTTTCATAATCTCCTATACTACTGGGTCTTAGAACTCTTAGAAGTCTTAGTGGTTTGTGCCCTTCACCACACAACTTATTTTCTAAGCTCCAACTACAGTCAGTAGTGATGTGGCAGTGGTATCTTCAGAGCTCTGGATTCCTCAGTTCCACAGACCAGATGTTGCACTAAGGCCTTACAAGCAATAGGACAGTAGTAAACTATTACAAACTTTTGACGGTAAAGTCCTTCATAATGACTAAATTAAACGGAAATGTATCTTTCCATTTATTTTATAACCTGAGGATAAGGTGACTAACCATATATATTACAGTTACAAGCAGATTCAAACTGCCAATATTTCAATGTACCACTTTTGACGGATCTGGAGTAATCCACTCTAACACTATGTATGTAAAATGTTGCTATATGCAACATAGTAATCAAATATGCATTTCTGGTGCAAGTTGGAACAGCCTGAAGAAAATCTAATTAATTAGTTATGGCAGTTAACTGTGTTTCACTGAGAAGTTATACACTGTAAAATTTTAACTGAATTCAGGAATATTCTTTAGTTGTTTGCCCTATGAACTTCTCAGATGTTTACAGCTTCCCTCTAGCAATAAAAAATGGCTTTCCATGGCATTGACCTTTAAGACAGAGAAGACTTTCTAAAGTACTGGAAAGAAAACAGCTGACATAAGCTGCGTGAACTTTAAGGGAACTAATAAGAAATTATCTTAGTGAAGATGAGAAGACAGACAAGCTCTTCTCTCATCATTGTGCTGTAATCAGTATTATGTGAAGATAGACTAATGTATTTCTCCTCAGTGTTGCAAGGCTTAAAGGTCCTAGCAAGTAAGCTCTACCTTCAGAGATAATGCAGAGTCTTGGGGGAGGCAAGACTCTTCTTCCTTGACCTTAGATATTTAAATATGCAGTGTTAGGATCATTTTTGTCCATGACTTACCAAGGCTAATATTACAGGCAGTAGATAGATTGGTAATCACCCAAGGAAATTCATATGCTTTTAGATCAGAGTTCAAATTTCTATTAATCACTTTACAGAGCCTTTATTTCTCCTGCTGACTAAGAGGAGTCTAGGATTATTAGCACAAAAGCAGAACTCAGAACACCTTTCTGCTATCCATACCTAAAGTCTCTTTGAGCTGGGGTGCTGTAGGGTGTCTGAGATATTCTTGTGGGCATATGAAAGAGAACTTAAAGACAATTAATGTTTGTTTTTTTTTTTTTCTGAAAGGACAGGTGGATCTGAGGGAGGATACTAGCAAACTCAAATGTTTAGAGGTGCCTCTATGTGGTCTATTGAACTAAAACCTCCAGATTCTAAGACAGCAGGATTCATGGCAAACATCCACCATCAAATTTTAAGGATATTTATTCTTAGGTTCTGAAAGTATTTTTTAATAAAAATGCCTATACCGTTCATCACACTCTGTTAATTGAACCTGTTTCTGACACTTATAGAGTGCTGGTAGTGTGCTCGACCTGAAGGTGTCTTTCAAAGGTATTTTGTAATTTTTATAGCATCACTCCATTTATTTAAATTAGTAGAACAAAAGCCCATAGTGGAATAGCAAAGTCAAACACTTTTGATCAGACATATCCATGCTATAACATGTTGAGTGAGATTTACAGAACATTTGTTAAATGACTGGTATTTCAACGATATTTAGTAAATTGGAAATGGAATTAGATTAAATTCAAAATTAGTATTAAACCACAAACATGTTACTGCATTCAAGAATGTATTCATTTTATATCATGTTTATACATAGCCTAAATAATTTATTTTCTGGTTCTATGGCAATTAACCACTGTTAGAAGTATTCAAATTTCTTCAATTGATTTTTTTTAAAATTTTTTTTAATTTCATCTTATTTGTCAAAGTTGTTATTCCTTCATAGGCAATTAAAAAAAATCATCAAAATTGTTTGCCATGGTTTCTCTTAATGAGCTGTCATGATACACAGCTTAGCAAAGGACATAATTGTGTGTCTGTACAGAATTAATAAAAATAGATTCTATACCAGCCACATAGTTTTGTTTTATCATTAATATCCTTTATTTCAGTATTTAGAGTTTCTGAGTACCCTGGGATGTTTCCCAGCAGAATACATTAATGCATTATGTTACTCACAGGACAATGGATTGCTTTTGACTTGCTTTTGATGTATGAAGTATCTTCTTGGATGGGAGAAAGATTGCTCATCATGAAGTATAATTATTTAGCAAAATGAACATTTCATCCTTAGTGCCTCCATCTCCTTATATTTTGCTCTACTAATGCTTAGTTTTACATGTTGCTGTTCCTACACAGTTGCCACAACTTGTTTGAGACAGTTATATAAATAATGTTCATAATCAAGTTATTCTATTTTCTTTGATTTCACCAAAATTTTATCTAGTATTTTAATTAAAACCTATATGTTAGGTTTTGTTGTCTTTTCAGTATTTTCTTCAACATATGCTGTTTCAATTAATTAAATTGATTCCCTAATTAATCAAGGTCTTATTCTAAAATCAAACTAATTTGCTTCCACTCCATGCTGCAACATCCAGTTTTACAATTCCAAACCAGTGTATGGCCAGGCTTTCCACCATGTCTACTCTACAAAGAGGAAATATTAACAATGCACTTGTATTTACTGCAAGTATATACCTGTAAGTTTGATGGCTTTCTTGACAAGAAATTTTACAGAAAATGGGAGCACAGACAAGTTGCTGGCCTGGATTTATTAAATCATTCTGTGTAGTAAAACACAGGTTATCACATCAGCTATTTGGGAGAAGGTGAGAATTGGAGTAAGAATTATGTGATGCAAGTAGCTTTTGAGATGGAGAGAATGATTCAGACTCAGGCTATTAGAGGTATTCAGGTAAGATAAGCTCTAAGAGTGATTCTATTTAATAATTTCATGTATTATTTTTTCAGGGGAAAAGAATGTGTGAAGGAAATTTATTTGTGATTGTTGTGGTTTGACACTGGCCCAATGCCAGGCACCCATGAAAGTCAATTGCTCACACTCCCCTGCCACAGCTGGGCAGAGGAGAGGAAAAAAATTAACAAAGGGTTCATGAGTTGAGATAAGGACTAGGACAAAACACTTCAAGGGCAAAAGAGGCTCAGAGTAAAGTCACAAAGTGAATTTACTACTAACAGAATCAGAGAATGATAAGGAGAAGTAAAATAAGCCCTTAGAACACCATTTTCCCACCCCCAGTCCCCTCCCTCCTCCCCACTGACATATGGAGAGACAGCATGTAGTTTTGGTCAGTTCGTCCACTGAGGTTCTTCCACTGCTCTGGGAGAGAAGTCCTTCCACTGTGAGGCTGTGGGGTCCCCTCCCAAGGGAGAGAATTCTCCGTGAACTTCTCCAGCATGGCTCCAATCTCCCAAGCAGCAGTCTGCCCAAAACTGCTGCAACATGAGTCCTTCCCATGTCCAGACAGTCCTCCCAAAACTGCTGTGGTGTGCTGCCACAGGGTGCAGTCCTCCAAGGACAGGCTGCTCTAGCCTCTCCTCTCTCCACCAAGTCTCCCACAGGATCACAGCCTCCTCCAGGCATCCACGCTTCAGCATGAGCACCTCCCCCACAGGCTGTGGGTGGATCTCTCCATCCCCCATGGACCCAGGTCTGTAGGGGCACAGCTGCTTCACCCTGGTCTCGCCACAGCTTGCAGAGGAATCTCAGCTCCAGTGCCTGGAGCACTCCTGCCTCTCCTTCTTCACCGACCTTGCTCTCTCTGTGTTGTTTTCCCTCACATGTTCTCACCTCCTCCTCCTCTTTGGCGTGCCCCGCTTTGTTTTGATTTTCTTCTTAAATTTGTTATCACAGAGGCATTACCAACCTCTGTAATTGGCCCAGCTTTGGCCAGCAGCATGTCCACCTTTAGAGACATCAGGGAGTGGCTCCGCTGGATATGGTGGAAGCTTCCAGCAGCTTCTCACAGAAGCCACCTCTGGGGGCCCTCCACTACCAAAAGCTAGGCTGTGCAAAACCAACATAAAGTTGAAGAAAATGTAATGTATCAATGAAAATCAGACAACTGGCTAGAAAGTGTGAATTCACCTTGAAGAACAGGCTAATGAACATGAAGTAAAAATAAATGCTGCAAAATGTGAGGTAGAGTAATTCGAGCTTAATAACAACAACAACAAAAATCTGTTGTAATGTAAATAGAAAAATCTGCTATATGAGGCCTCTTTGTGGGAAGTGGCTGTCTGTACAACAATGTTCAAAAGTACCATAGGCACATTTACATATTCTCATTCAAGCCTGACAATAAGTTTTCTCAGCAATCATGTGTTTTATGAGAAAAAAGACATAAGAAATTATAAAAGAGACTCCAAATGTACATCAGGCATTTTAGGGGCTTGCTGAGTTCAGTAGCTCAGTGGAGGCAAGGCTGGTGTAGCTCCGTGTCCCCAGTTAGTTCTTTTCCTGGATGTTTTTCTTCTTTTTTTTTTAATTTCCTGCTACTTAGTTTTCTAGAGAATGTATCTTAGCCTTAATTATACTATTGATCAATATCACTTTTGCATTTGGGAAGTGGGGATACTCTTCTAGTATCTCAACCTATAAACTAATTTTAAGCATTCCCTTGGCTTTTGAGGTCATTCTGGTAATGAAAACTTCCCATTTTGTGTTGTACTTTATTTTTCATCATATTTCAAATCCCAGATGTCTTTATAAAATCCTAGGACTTAAAAAAAAACCCACACTTCATTATATTTCTTCTTAATGAGCATTGGCTTACTCATCTTCATAAATAAAGTACTCTGCATTGCCGGTAAAGCAGTATTTCCACATGAAAGATAGTTTTATTCATTGCACTGAACGTACCTTTCCCTAAAGAATAAAAGAGAAGAAAGATTCCTATGGTTCTTTCTTCTCCCTTTTCATTCTTGCCTGTGTTTACTTTAATCATTTAGAAGCTAAGAAACTCAAGATTAATTCCCTTAGAAACTGAGATTAAATGATGGACAAAGCATGCAGGAAAGTTCTGAATAAATCGCATTCAAGTGAACAGACTAGAATAGTTGCCTGCAGATTGCTCCTTAATATAATTTCAGCATAATCAAAAAGCAAGGTCACATGCAAACAATTACTGCTAGCAGTGGTGGGACTGGCTCTCAGCAAGATGGCTTCAAATAGATGTTAATTTTTTTTTGTACTTTATGAAAAAATGTAGCCAAAGTGCATCAAAGGCTAATGGACGTTTCTAAAACTGGTGATATCAGGTTCAACCCACATCCAACCACACACAGCCATGCTCAGCTTAAGCATACACACGTGAACACCTAGGCATGCTATGGAAGTACGTGAGTTTTGACACATATGCACAAGGCTTCCATTAAAAAGGAAAAAAAAAACCCCAACTACTGACCAAAGAAGTAATGAAAAGATAGAACACAGTGTGCACAAATTATAGTGGGAGGGGAGATGCAAGTTTCCGTTTATATCTTTTGAAACAAACTTTTATTTTCCCAAAGACTAATTTGGTCCTTTTGTTGAAATGGGGATGTTTTAAAAACTAAAGTGTCTAAAGTAGAGAAGCAAAACAGCTCAGTTAACGTGCTGCTGATTTTCACACAAGGCTTAATGGGGCATATATATCACATAAAAGAAGATGAAAAAAAGAAAAGTTAGTGACAGTTTTCATTTGTATTTCTTTAATTTAAGCAGTAAATTAAAAGTAAATTGTAGTTTTTTGCATGAGATAGCAGCTTTGGGAATAATGAATTTTCAGTACTTGCTTTTCATAGAGTTGTTCGAAGACTTTATTTCTAAAGTTAAGCTCAGACAATGTCCTTCTGTGTGTTCTGGGCAACTTATTTATTTTGAAAATGTGGATCATTATATGTTATGACACAGCTTAATATTTCCCAATAACAAGGCTTTACACTGCAACTATTACTACTGTCTCAATCAGACAATGGAAGAATAAAATTTTTTGAGGACTATAACCTTGTAGTAGAAAAGTTCAGCCCTATAACTGCTTGGAATGGATAATTTATGCCAACCCCTTCAGTACAAGGAACTACATTGTTATGCATTAATGTAGCATCAAACATACAAAAATAAGTCCACAATTGTAAAAACTATGTTAAATTTAAGTAACAGAGTTACCTTGCTTATAGAAAGAAAATGCTGGAGCCACAGGAATGTCAGTGGAAATCTTCACAGCCTAAGATGTATTTTTATAATAGGAAAATAAAATAGAAAATTAAATCCTGAAGTGCAGTTTTTCCAGGGAAAGTTGCATTAGTTTTTATACAAATGTCTTTATTTATCATGAATAATGACTGTACCATTCTTTTCAGGAAGAACATGAATGCTGACATGTATTTTTATTGTGACTACAATGCTATAAAACTGATTTACTCAACAGAGAGAGGTAAAAAAAACAAAAGAGAAAAACACAACAAAAAATATTGTATTTCTGAACGGGAATAAAGGAAAGCAAGAGGCACTTTTCTCCAATAAAAAAGACAGCAATTTGGGATTTCAATCCTGAGTTTGATACAAAGAATTAAGAAAGCTTTTGAAATTTTTTTTTTTCATTTCTTTGTTGATTTGTATAAGGGTTTTGCAATCCAAAGGACTTATTTTATTTTGTCTGTATAAAATCAGCACTATGCTGTAAATACAGTACAATAATATTTTTCTGTTTTGTACTTTTTATTGAAATGCGGAGAATCTGAATAACTTACTATGAACTCAATCCTGAAAGCATTCTAGAAAGCAAGTATTCTTTCCTTTCTTTTTTTTTTCACACCTGCGCTCACTCACAGTTCTTTTACAGAGTGAAAAACCAAAAAGAGCCTGTGTACACATAATATAATAAAAAGCATGCTGCCCTGTTCCAACTGGAACTTACAGAGTGATAATGGATATAGCTGCTGAATCATTAATATAGTGAAAGCAGAAAATGAGAAAATACTTTTATAATTAAATTTATTTCAGTAGCAGCATGTTCACTTAGATTCTGTTGATATGCTTTAAATCCTTCTCTGTATATAAATGTTAAAAAAAATAAAGAAGCAGCAAGTGTTCCATGGGAGTGTTAAAGAGGAAAAGGGAAAGTTTACATTCAAAATATATGTTTAGCCTGAAGTGTTAGTACAACTTCTACTCTGTGTACCCTATTGATTAAATTAGAATCAGTACATCCTCCTCAATAACCACTCAGTTATCACTGTAACATCATTAAAAAACTAAAAAACAGACATACTATATTAAATTGTTAACTGTAAGTAATTGTTAGATTGTTAGAAAAGAGTGAAAATTATATTTTTTAAGGAGAGAAAAATGAGTGTTTAAAGGGAAAAGTATTTTTATGCTATTCCTCCCATGTGTGTTCTAAGTTTTGCTGTACTTAAAATCAGACTGAATATCTTCCCTACTAAGATCAGTTTAAAGACTGCAGTTCTGATATTCTTTCTGTGACTTAGTTTATTGATCACAGCATGGCAGTCTAATTTGAGAACTGATAGCTATAATTCTTATTGTAAAATTATCTTCATGATTTTGGTCTAATCAGCACATTATCTGATCACATAAGAAAGCAGCTGCAGATTAAAACTTCTAAATGAAGGTGTAGTTGTGTGAAAGAGGCATTCATGCAATTATTACGCTCAGTGGAGAATTAGGTAACACCCTCAAGGGGGCCTATGGGCACCTGCATACAAAGAACCTTAAGTTACCTTCTCAGCTGCCAAAATTTCACATACTTGGAGTTATTTTTCTTGCTCCAAGGTCTGGCTTCCGGTAGCTGGGTCAAAAAACGTGCTGGTCTCCATTCGGTATTGTTCCTGGATATCCTGGGGAATGCATGGAAATGGATGCCCACCTCTCTGTAACTGAAAGGCTCATTTGATTTGAGTAACACCTCTGACAACACTGAGCATTTTTTAGATAATTATATAATTGTGTTGTACTGGCATGGCAGAGACGTGCATGAGGCTCTTGGGAGCTACATGGGACAGAAGGGAGACATATGCGATTCCAAGGTAACAACTGGAGATAGGCTAGGATAACCTGGGACACTTCAGACACTTCTAATCAGCACCATTTAGGCAACAGAACTAAATTCTGGTTCACGGTTAGATATAATGACAGCTTCCACATCTAAAAAGTTCTTCAGTTTGCTATACAGATGCATCTAGTTTTATTAAGACTTTAAAATAGCTGCTGGAATTTATTACAAAGGACTGTGGAGGACCAATGCCTTTCTTGGGCAACAACTGGAAGCCAGGCAGTTTACTATAAGCTTTAGTAGCTGTAAGATTCAGTACTTATGTTTGGATAACTAAATTTGGCCCCTGCCTCACACACTGATATTAAAACGTATATATCCTGAACTCCAAATCAGTTGTAATCATTTGAGCTCCTAAGGCATAATAAACATCTTCACAGAACAATACAGGGGACACATAGAGAGCCAGACCTTTCAAGAAGACTCCTGTTACATCCGTGCAGAATAGCCTAAGACATCTCAAAGAACACTGGGTGTTTAAGTGCAGGCAAAGGAATCAAGTCATAGATGGTTATATCTGAAATATTATTATTCACTTGTTCTAAGCACATAGAGCCATCTAAAGGAAATCTAAAATAAATTAGTTGAATTATATCTTTGTGAGCCTCGCTCTCTCTTTTTATTTAAAGGAAAACAAACTTCATTATCTTACATTTGCACATGTAAAGATGGGTGAGATTAATCTTGTTCTCAGTGTGAATGAGACATCATTTGCAGAAATCATGCCAGGTTATGATTTGTTTCCACTTCAGTGGTTACTAGTTGCACCAGAATCTCCACGTAAGTAAATGTTGAGATGAATTACCAGTACATAAAACACTTCAGTGAAGGAATAAGGTTAACTATGGTCTTGCTATGTTCTTGCAAGAAATGTGATTTTATTTTTCATCTGAGTTGTATCAATTTAAGCACTAATGAGCAGACAGACCTTGAAGAGTTTAAGGAAAGAATTAAAGGCATGCTATTTTCAGAAGGGTAATAGGAGCAGTAACCACAGAAAAACAATCATGCTGACTGCTAATTTTGAGAGTGGACAGGGAAGTTATAAGATAATAAATGCATAGGAATACAGGGGAATCAGTGCTGAGTGATAAGGAGCAAGGACTGGATACTGTCATGTCTGAGATAAAATTTAGTAGAGCTGTATTTGACAAGACCAATTCAGTAGTTTAATCCATGTAAGAGGAAACATTGAAGATTTAGTATCAAGAATATATGTTAATGTACTGTATGGATGGCTTATATTTTTTTCTTTAGCTTTTCCTTTCTTATAAAGGCTTCAGGAAAATTATTTGTGAAATGGACTTCCCAATCTTGAATGATCTTCTGCATAGATCTACAATTTCAGCTCTCATTTTACATTTTTTAAAATAAATTTAGTTCTGCTGGTGAATTTGCTTGAGCTGAACATCTTTAATATTCTTTTATATTATTTCTGTAAAAGTTCTTATACAAAATATTGACTAAATTAAATGATTACTTGTCTCCAATTACTCCAACTGCACTTAAGCTCTCTTTCTTTAGAAAATTTATTAGAAATTGTTACAAAGTGGCACTTGAATTTCTTTTCGATGTAGTTTTTAATTTTAATAAGTTATGTGTTTTTAAAATATTTTTGAAAGGATCTCTTATTCTTTTTTTCATTTTTAATGAATTTTTGCAATTCATTATGATATATTGTGAAAATATTTTGAGATATTTGAGGATGTTATAAAGATATGTTTTAAGTAAGACATTTCAACAGAAGTGGAGGTTTGATTAGTTGTTAGAGAATTATAATGGGAAAATTATCGGAAATAGAAAATGCTGATGGTTTTAAACCATCAATGATCCTGGACTGAGAGGAAGAAAAATTTAATTTTTTCATAATTGCTGGTCCTTTATTTTTGTTTTACTCTTCTCTTGAATTCACACACAAAATAAAGCAAATCATGTATGAATGAATAGATATGCTTCCTGTATATAAACTAATCCACTTAGAAAACTAAAGCATATAGAAAGACAACAGTCCAAAAATATGTGTATATCATTCAAAGACATCTTTCTTTCATCTTTCCATTCTAGAATGATGCACTGTTACCAAAGTCATTCTGTGGGAATTTTATGCAATATCTCAAAAATGTTATTTTTAAGCTTTCTACTTCAGTTTCCATCCAATCATGTCAAGTCATTGCATGAATGAGGCACTGAGTTCAGGGTGGGCACACTGCTACTGCAGTGCTATGCTATGGAGCACAAGGGCTTGGAGAAGTTTGGATCACCATTCAGTTAGCTTGGATGTAGTACCAGATTTAGATAATGCCCTGACTTCCACCTTGATGACAATTTGGTTAGCAAAGGACGAGACCACATCTGTCTGAAGACACATCCTAACACACAGCTTAGTAATACTGCCCAAACAGCAGCCAAAACCCATTTCTATCTAAGCAGGGATGTCTAAAAAGAAAATTTTTTCTTCAGGTATAATGACTAAAATTTACTTGAAATATCATACCAGAAGCAAAATGCGTGGAAAATCTCTTATTTATTTTACTATCAGGGTTCTTGGAAATCCTAGCCATAATGTGCTGCAAGCTATAAACATGCACATGCTTCTGTAGTCCTGGTGTACATCTCTTCATCCAGACCATGGAATAGGGACAGGGAACTATCCAATTTTCCTCAGAAATAGGTTGCACACCAGTTCCTATACCAGTACAGGCTACAGCAGAATCAACCTAACAATACCAAACTCATCTATTGCCTGTGATTCTTTTTATTCTTGGCATTGTTTTTTTGTTTCAAATTATTTACTGAGCAGCCCAAAGTGGGTTACCAATTGGGCACTATGTACATGTTTTCCTAGGTTTCTAGTGGCTGAGGAGCTCTATCTTTTTGACGACACAATAAAATGCATAAGGATATTTTAATAATAGGAGCCTGAAATGTAAGATACACAAAATTCTTCCTTTCATTCTCAGTAAATATATATTCAGAAAAAAACCCCAAGGAGACCAAAGCAGCAAACCCCTCCTCACCATATACTTAAAATATGTTTCCTTGTATCAGATTATATCTATAAAGAAATAATAAATAAATGTTCTCATACATTTGTTACTCATAGTAAGTAACTGATAAACCCCCTTAGGGATCAACAGCAGTGAAGTTGTTGTAAAGTTTCAGTCACTTGGTGAGAGGAGAGAAAAAAAGCCTCAGAAAGACTGTTTGTTTTTGAGGATTTGGTTTCTTCTATTGATTCTGAGAAGGTATATTTGCTCAATGTATCAGCTTCTTTTAGGAGGGTCTCAGAAATTAATTACTTAAAAGATATTTCAATTTATTTCATACAACTATTATCTGGTGTGAATAAAGATTTTTCTTTACTGCAGTGCAAGAGAAATGAAAGCTCTATAAGCCATTTTGAGTTTGTTTTCGAGCCATATAGTAACAGGACATTTTACAGTCTACCGGGAGACAAACAATCTGCTCATATTCCCGATAAATGAACAGAGTGATCTTTAGGAACTCCTGGGTTACCATGGATACCATGTGTTCTAAGTCACATTGTTTGTGAATTAAAGATCAGTTTTCAAAATTGTTAAACATAACAGAAGCATAGATTTTGTCCTTTGGTTTGTTATATTTTTCTCTTTTTATTTTCTGCCATAAAAGGCATAGTAATACTAAAGGTAGGAAAAAAATTGCTACTCACCAGCAGTCATTTACAACTTGGATCTTCATCAGCTGAGCTGTCTTCTTTAGTTGCTGAGTGATAATGATTTCATTTTATGCAGTTTTGCTTTGGACTACTAAAGGTTACTATGGAAACCTCAACTCTTTTCCCCTCTTCACATTCTTTGAACAGGTAGTAAGTCTCACTATGTGGGGGAAGTGGCACTGAAACGTTTCCTGAAAATCAGCTCCAAATTGCTTTTTCCATTCATAAGTCAATGTGAAACTAAGATTTTTCAGACAGTCTGCCAGAAGAACAAAATATTTAAAAAAACAAAAAAAGTTTGAATCTTTAATATCTGCCAAACTTCTGGGTTTTGACTCACTGAAATGTCATTTTTGCTTGATTATAATGGTGAATATAAATGATTCCAGCATTAATCAACATAATAAAGTGGTGCAGGGTTTATTCCCACATGGTCGCTCTTGTTTGCAGTTTTTCTTTAATTTTTCAACCCTGGAACTGAAAAAGCTTTTTTGTTTTCTTTTGATTCTTATGTGTAAATCATGTTAAATTAATTGCTAAAACACAAACTATGGATACAGTTAGATAGTTTCAGCACCTCCAATTTACTTCTAACATTGTCATTAGCTTTTGGTCCAGAATTCAC
>VYZP01001781.1:268-18883 GCA_013400635.1 Hypocryptadius cinnamomeus | reverse complement strand
TTCTGAAAGTGGATGTTTCAGTAGCATAGCATAGGAGTGAGATTAAAAAAGAAGATTAATTGGCAATAAGTCTTGTAAAAACTGGGGCAAATTTGAAACATTTAATTATGCCAGTCAGTACAAGTTGTTAGAGTGCTATTCACAGCGAATTACCAGCAGCCACTGGAAAACTACAACCTAATAATCCTTTAGTAATCTTCCTATAGCTTCTTAAAAGATATGGTAATACAAAAATAACTTCAAATAATTGGATACCTAATTTCTCATTTCCAGTAACTGCTAAGCTAAATCTATTTCTAATGGTGGAGAGGAAGGATAAAGAGGGGAAGCTATTACTGTGGAAATATATCTGTTAATCTACAAACAAACAGAGCATAAAGTACAGCTGTTCAAATTCATTCACAATTCAGAATATACCACACACACCAAAAGCACCTCAAAGAACCAGAACTACTATAGAAATAATTTGACAGATGAGCTGATGTTTGATACATTACTAACATGTTCATATCCTTTAGTTACGGCAGCAAATGCTAAATAAACAAAGTTGATTCAGTTATGTTCTTTATCATATAATGGCTCTCTAGACAAAATATAGTGTTATAAAAATGAAGGGTTTTCTCTGTTTACATGGAAATAACCAGCAACACTTGTCAACATTTCCCAAATAGTTAGGAAAGGATGGAAGGTATTCGAGATTGTTCAGGTTTTTAATCACAAACTGCAATACACAGAATCTTTCATCAAAGTTCTGTTTCTCACACTTTTACCTCCATCATTTCAGCCAGCATTGCATCTGGAAAGCAAGATAAGTTTAAAGGTAAGAGAGTAAACACTGATGCCAGCCTCCATCCTTTCCTTGAGATTCCCAAAATAGGCAAAGCACTCAGGTTCTCAGAGATTTTAGCCAGATCTGTTCACATGGGACATCTTAGTCCATTTTAACTCTTAAACAGAGTGCATTACTTACAGAAGTTTAAAAAAATAACTGCTAAGATGGACAGCTAGTTTAGATTTCTTCTTGGAAAGCAGAACAGCTGAGGACAATTTCTCTGACAACTGGGGTAATGTTGTGTACAGTCCACATATGCAGGGTCTGTGCACTATAAGGGGTGGGGATCTCAAAAGAACACCTTCTGTAGAAGAGTGGTACAAAACCTTCCTTCTGCCCAACACACCTCAAATAGAAACAGGCACGGTCCAACTATAATCCCCAGAGCAGAAAAAAGAGCAATCATCCTTGGCATATGGTAAGAGAAAAACAGTTTCCCTGAATGTTTTGGAAGCCCTCCCTATGTATTTGTACAGCTGATCCACATTTTGAAGACTTTTTGAAAAAAAAGCTTTTTTGTTTTAAAATGACTAAGCATAAAACAAGACTGACCCAAATAAAAGGTAATTTCTTTGGGAAAACAGTGCTGAACACATCTCTGAATTCTCTGCACTAGTTGCTAGAGATTTCAGCTGGCAAATGCTTTGTAATGAGAATATGTACACTACCACTAACTTTTTGTCAGAGGTTATTCTAGTTGACAGCTAGAGGAGCGGGGGGAAGGGGTTCTTTCATACAACAAAATGTTCAAGGATTAAAAAAGCATACCTCTTTCAAAAAACCTATGACATTTTACTATGGTGCCTTGTATTCTACTCTAGAGCTTTCTATCCATAATATCAATTTGATTTACAGCTTTCAAGAGATCTATTTGCCAGGTACACAAAATACATGCAAGAAGACTGCATCTTCCCTTTCCACCCCTGCTCTTGGATTTGCAGGACTGTGATACTTTGGTACCAGATTCCCTGGGATTTCCAACAGAGCAAAAATTTTATTTACACTTAAATAACTGGCACAGATGCATCCCTTCATGAACAACTTAACATTTTGACAGCCAGAACCTGTCAGCAACAAACACTTATGCCCGACATACATCACTTGCTCTCTCCTTTACCCGTTCAGTGTCTGCCTAGTACACAGTATTGCAACCAGAAATGTGCTGCCTTCTGCTGTGGCTGCACAAAAAGCAGATTGGGAGGAAAGAAAAAAAGGAGACAAAAAAAATACAAGAAGAAGAAAAAAAATAGGTATTTAAACCAATCCCCTGAAAGCAAAGACAATCTAAAGGGAGGCTTCAGTGTGAATGCATCATGGCCCAAGGAAGAAATAGCACAGCTCATGCCAGAGAGTCACACTCTTTCAACACAGACTTATCCGCAGGAAAATACTGTGGCATGACCTTTACAGACCACTCTACATAGCAGCAACAAACACTTTGAAAAATGTGCAACCACAACCTCCATTCTTTACATAGTGAACAAACTTAAAGACCGCAAAAAGACTTCAGAAACTTTCTCTTCTTATTTTTAATACCAACTTTGAAATTGATATAGCTAAAATCAGACATGATAAGCAGCAACTTCTTGGCTACAAATACATCTTTCATTGCTACTAGGGAGTAGTGATGAAAATTTTCCTGATCTGTTTTAAACTCTGCTTTTTACTGCAAAATACTTTGGTATTTTGCAGTAAAAAGATCTTTGGTGGACAATCTTTGGTGGACAAAACACAGAACTTTTATCTGGATACTAGAAGCAATGGCAGATACAGAAGTAGTCATTCACTTTCCTGCCTCCCTTATGTTACATCTTTCTGTTTTGGCATCCCCATAATAAGGAACCCTTTGGGAACATTTGAACTTCTGTCAGCAATGATGGACTACCAAAATTAGGTCAACAATTCAAATTTGTTTCCATGTTATTCTTTTCGCCTTGATGCAGATTACTATGCCACAATTCCCAGATGGAGAGCCTACCAATGACAGAAACAGTGCTTTCAGAGGAATTGGTATCATTCCTGACACCTTGCTGTTTTAATTGGATTGTCAATGCAAAGAAAAATCTTCCTATTCTTTCTCTTTTTCTCTGAAGTAGGGGGCAATAGGGATTCTTGAGCATGTGTTCCAGAAGACTCTTAGTGTGACTTGCTTCTATGGTTGATTTAAAACCATAAAACACATCTGGAAAGTAAGCTAATCACAGTGTTTACTAGATTTTATATGACAAATATGGTATGCAAATCGCAGGACAGGGTTGCTTTTGCATGCAGAATTAGGCAAATGTGTATTCTCTATGTTACATAGTGCTTATGTGTAATAGTCATACAAAAACTTTTTCAGTAATTAAGATGAACGAGATGAAGTAGCAATTGGAGGGAAAGCTATCCATATGAAATGATGTCCTTTAAGCCTACCAATAATTAACCAATAAAGTAATGAATGACATTCTGTATTCATTAAGTATCAAACGCACTAAGGCTTTTAAAAACTGTATTCAATGGGCTTTCAGTGGGCATGGCCGGAGACTACACAGCTTCACCAACACTAAGAACCAGTATTTTTATACCTTTAAAAAAAAGGAAAAAAAACCAATCAGCCAACATAAAATGTTTTCCCCTACACAGATTTCTTTGCTGAAGGCTAAGACTGGCGACACCTCTCAGCCTGTGTACAAATGTTGGTGGGCTCTTTTTGCTCCTAGGTCTGTCAAAAAAGCCAACCTACTCCCTGGAAGCTCTGCCATCCAAGACCCTTTCTCTCACACAAAATAAGCTTATAGACAGGTTCCATACAGAAAAGTGGTGTTAGGCTACTCAGACATTACAAAAGAGACTATTCTTTTAGGTTAACATTAATTTTTATGTTACCACAGGATTCATACAAATGCAACAAAGATGGGAACACCAAAGTTTTATATAATCATCCATAAAGCATCATCTTAGAAAGTACAAAACTGGGGGGTCTAATACTTCAGTATGAGCATGTTGAGTGCACTAAGAAACTTGAAGGAATATTCTTTTCTTTGTACAGTCTCAAACACCAGTGAGTTTTGAGAACAAAATAAATAATGCTCTTCAACACACTCTTTTTAGTCTTTTCTGAATGATAAACAGATCCAGAGAGAATTTCCAGGCATGCATAGGCTTCAAAAATAGTCCTGTGTAACTCTCCTTCCCTGGCTTGACACCCCTTGCTCTGCCTGCCTGTGCTGCACCAGCAGGCAGTCCAGCTCTGTAGGCTCCCCACTGCAATGGGACAAGAATTGAGGGAGATGTGCCATTGCTCTGCTTGGCCTTGTGCTCACTGGCAATGCTTTGCTTCCAGCTCAGTTTCAAGTTGCTGAGTAACAATTTTTGTCCTCTGGACTTACCCAGCAACCAAAGTTAATTTGTCTTGCTGTTATCCAGCTTACTCACAGGCATAGGCTGGCACAGCGAAGGTTTTAAAGACCATTTTTCTTCCCTACTCCCACACACAGTGTCCAGTGCTGCTTTATCAAAGTGATGTAAGATCACCAACTCACTCTCTACTTCAATATTTTAGATACTAGAGATTTTTCAGCTTTAAAGCCTGAACAAGGATTCCTCATATGTCTGTCAGTGGTGAACCAACTTCATGTATTTGCATTTTCCTTCACACAATGGAAAAGCAAAGGTTTCACTCTCCAAGAAAACTTCTGTTTTTTCAATGGTGCTCCACAGAGCCTAGCATTTATAAAATGTAAGTCTAATGCAAGATTTATTAGGCTAGTCAGGCCTTTTAGCTTCATATGGCTTGTTTATTTGCTGTTTTGCCTCAGCAGTTCATGCAGTATATAAATATGCATGACATTCATTTTACATTTATATAAGTACAAGCAAATACATACAATGGCCTCATAAAGAAACAAATTAATTCCTAAATCTGAAAAACCTGAAATCTGTTTCTTACATCTTAACAGAAAATCTTTTATGCAAATGCTATTCAATTATCAAACTTAACTTTACCATGATTAATTTAAAAATTAATTTCACATCAGCATTTTCAATCAGTTTGAAAATTGCCAAATGTGATCATTGCTACAAGTAATAGTGTTCACTTTTAATTGCCTTGTGTACTTTAAGAAACTGCACTGTGTCATAACAGTGATATTTCATGATATGTGTACTATTTTTCAGAGTTTTTGACAAACTAGTCACAAAACTCCTCTTTGCAGCTCTGTGGCAGTCCTTCCCTTTATAAGCCAGATCCTTAAAGCTACAAGAAATCTTAAAATATGTTTTTCAATAAGGGAAGATTTGAAATTAGTACATTTAAAATTTCAACCCAAATGAAAGCCAAGTGCTGTGCCAAGGATCTTGCCAGCTGGAATTTGGTATCATGTGAAAAACTGGAAAAGTATAAGCTTTTGCTTTACAGTGTTACAAAGATCTCACAGGATCACAGTCTTACCTTCAATTTTTTTCATTCATTTTAGACAAAATTCCTGGCTTTAGGGGCTGGTCTGTATACAAACACTTGTAACTCAATAATTTTTGGGAAGTTAGTTCAAAAAAAGGCAGATCAGTACATAAACAGATCAAATAGTTGTAAATCTAAAATATATAGAACGGCATAAAATTATCTGTCAGGAGGGGGGAGATAGGATGCCAAAGACCCATTACAGACACATTCCAACATAATGCCACTATTTCTATTTCTATATGTATATTCCTAAGGACAGACTTGTATGTATGCATACAAGAAGCCTTATAAAAGGTTAAAAGTAACATTAGGCTGAAAGAAACTTCATTTTTAAATTTCAGTACCAGCTTTTCATATTACTCTTTTTTGCTTTTTAAACAGAGGCCTCTTAATTTTGAATCAGTGTTACAGGGTCAACTGGAATATGCTCTAAAATCCAGAAAGGTCTTCAGACAAGTTATCAACCCTCCATCCCAGCTCTCCCCTCTCTGTGCCTTAACACGTATGTCCCCATCTCCTTTTTTATTATCGACACACGGTGCCTATCATAAGATTAATAAAGCAAGAAACAAAGGAAATAATTTACATCAAATCTGCAGCTTCACTGAACTCCTCAGCCAAGAATAAGTGAGCAGGTCATTGCTAGTGCTCCTCCTTTGCAGGCAGCGTGTGCCAAGGGAAGAGGTTTACACAAGGTCACCCAGTGACTCAGCAACAAACTGTGGAGCAGGACTCGAGGCAGCCCAGCCTTGTGCTCCCTGTCAGCAGCAGCTCAGCCTCGGCAGCAAAGCTGCGCTCCAGACCCGACAGCATCCATAGCTCTGCTCAGGCACAAACTCAGTGACCTTAGCTTTGTAGCCTATTAGTAGTAAATGCCTCAGCTCCAACAGCAAAGCTACAAATGGCTATGTTTCTCTGTAAAGCACACAGCTGCTGTGTGCACAATACAGATTTCAGAATGATCATAAAAATGACACGAGCTTGTACATCTGCAAATTCTGTGCTTCTCGGTGCACTCTTGCAGATTTTGACAAAGACTTACAATTTAATAAGTATCAGAAACCAGATAGCCTATTATTCCACCTACTCAAAAATGGGATATTTTTCTGTTCAGAAACAGCATGTTAAAGTGATTTGCAGGAGATGGTAAAAGTTTCCTTCTCCCAGAAACCTCAGCAAGTTCAATTAAACAATGACAAGCGTAACAGCTTGAAACAGGCACTGTTTGATACAAAGACATCACTATCTTTCAGTTAAGGACCTCATGCTAGTTTTACATGAACAAAGAGCTGCCTCCAATTAAAATCATAGTAATGGGGGATGGGAGAAAAAAAATCAACTCAAATACTCTCCATGTACTTGCCTTTATGGAACAATTACCCAGCAATGAAGTGACATCCTTCTCCAGCCATTTTGCCAAGAGCACTGTAAGGGAGTGCTGTAATGTGTGAGCATGATGGCTGCTAAATTCTATTTCTGTGTTAATTCCAGTCCAGTTATTTACCCAGCTGAATCCTCACTGTGAGGTCTCTACTGTGAGGATTTCATGTCTGATAATGGCACATTTCACAACATACATAATTTTACAGCTGTTACTGAAAATGCATCTTCCAGTCAAAGTATTTAGATATTCAAAGATGCAAAGAGATAGTGTAATTTCTTAAACTAGGCAACCAATATATGCTTTTAAGTGCAATTTATCTACCACAGATTTTTCAGTCCATAAGACTGAACACTACCTGTCTCAGTTACTCCTATGCACAGAAAGAGCAAAGGCTTTTGGCATTCTCAGCTCAATACATTTAGTTCACTAGCAGCACCAAAGCCACACCCCACATGTATAAAGGAAAGCCCAAGACTATTGATACCGAAACTGCAAACTCAGTTTCTTTTAACATACTAGATTATATTCTTCCTCTGCTCCATCTTCCCATTCTACAGAGAATGAACTCTCTTTTTCCTATTGGAAACAATATCTCACCACTTCTTCCTATCCTCTTCATCTCATTAATATTTTTGTTTGTCATGTACTAAGTTTTCTTCTAGAGATGTTCTGGCTGACATGTATCTAATTAAAGTCAGAACAGGTTATTAGCTCAGAATAAGCTGGTCTTTGAAGGTGGCCCCTTGTGTTTCAGACCTGATTAAAAGGCTGCATGCCCAAGACCTTGTCTAACTCTTCCACTGATACCAGCTGGATTTAACAAAGGCTAGGTGAGTGGCCCTGCCTGCAGACATTGTCTCACCAGTATAAAGAGTCAATGATCTCTCTTGAGGAGTAAACATCTACAATCAGAATCAGGAAAAATATGTTGGAGCAATTTTGGTTATCAATTAACAGAAAGACAGGAAACCACTGAGCTGTATTTTGACAGAGCTTTGCCTTCACTATTGCACCATGAAGTTCTGTTTCTAGCCTCCCCAGCAAGAGCTGAAAATACCAGCTGTGAAAATCTGAGTGTCCTAAAAATATGGCTGCCATGGCCTTCTCAAGATACATTAGAGAAACTAATCTAGTTCCACTAAGTAAATTAAAAGTAGAAACACACCTCCCAAAGCCTGGCATCTGAAATCCTTTTTCCTTCCTCTCCTCACACATTTTTCTCCCATATATATATATAAATTCACATACACACAGCAACACATATGCTGCACACCAAAACAGAATGCTGTCATTAAACGACATAGCCAGAAATGGCTACAGATTTGGCAAGAAAAGTTCATTTCTGGGGTGCATAACAGCCTGGTCTGAGCCTCAGTAGCAGCAACTCCACCAAGCATTACATTGGTGCTCACTAAGGTCAGGAAGAATGTGCAATATCCCAGTAAAACATCCATCTTCCACAGCAGTGACACAGGGAGGAGGCAGCCTGAGAGGCTTTGTGCACACAAGACATGCTCTGGTAGGGTGGGGTTTTCTGTGTTTGTTACCCTTCCTTCAGCACTTCAGAGATCTGTTCACACAAACCTGAAAAATGCCCTCCTCTCAAGAACACGAGTATGGAGACCAGAAACAGCCACAAACCCGCTTCTAGCTCTCCCACAAGGGAGTTCTCATTATGGTGACATATGCTGAGCTTAAAATCCTTGCTGTGCTGACTGCACTAACACAGCTCAGCTTGTTTTACTTTGCCAGCTCACGAAGTCCAAACTCAGCATCCCTAACTGCAGCCCAGTGCTGTTCTGTCATTTCCACACCTGTGCAGAGTGAACTCCCCTTTTCAAGTAAGTTCCAAGAGAAATTTGCTTTAAACCTGTTTGCTCCATAGCAAGCTACTTCTAATATTAATATTCTAATATTATGTCAAGAAATATCAAGTGAAAATCTTTGCAATACCAAACATACCGTACCAAGTATTTTTTATTTACAATTCAGTTAAAACAATTTATGTCATATAAAATTATCTGCAACACTATTGCCTCATTTGTTTTCTGACAGTTAAAAAAATTAATGTATTTTTCACTTTTTGCATAATACAACCTTTAATGAAAAGCATAAAATAACCATAGAATCATAAAGCACTTTGGGTTGGAAGGGATCTGAGAGATCATCTTGGTCTAACCCTCCTGTCATGGGCAGGGACACCTCTCACTAGACCAAGTTGTTCAAAAAATGGTGCACTTACTTACTAACTCTAACTTAAATACCGAACAGAAATATTTAAAAGAACTTTGTCCAGTTTGAGGTTTGCTTTTTGGATTCTTCTTCCTTTGGTTTTCCCACACTGGATAAATCATTTGGCTTTACACCACCCTTTTTTTACTGTGTATTTAAATAAACACCTCCCAGTAAATAAAGTTTCAGATGAAACAGACTGCTGCTGGAGTCAGCAAAGATATGTTGGAAAAGAGAACTAACATATGCATGCTACTACATCAAAGTATCCATATTTATTAGGCACAATGGAACAGTAAAGGCAAGGAAAGTGCAGCCATCAGCAGAAGTGCATGTTACTGATAAAATGTATTGAAGAAGCCACGTAAAAGCTGGCTTATACTTAGTCCTTATCTACACAGCAGTAAGTTATATATCTTTATATATACAAAGATATATATATTTAAATGTATACATACACACATACAAGATTTTACTTTTACCAACATGGCAGTTCTTACACATTTTCTCTCTAAAACATTATTAATAACATGTCATTTGGAAGTCCTTTAAGGGGTTAAATAGGAAGATGTATACTTTGAACTTTTATTTCTGGCACAGATTTCCTTTGTTGCAATGCAGGCCCACAGAGTCTGAATGCTGTGGACATTGCCATTTACGTGGTGGTGTCCTAATTACCACTCTCTGCCTACCATCTAAAGGTCACGATGCTGGGTTTGCTCTTTTTGGTTCAGCACAGCCCAAAGGCTTCTAAGGAAGCTGTTCACTAGGCTGCATGTATCCATTATGATTTAAAATCCAACAGACATTACAGTTCTTCATTTCCACACATATCACTTTAGGCAAACCTGCACTAAATTTATTCTATCATACAGCCAACGTTCACCTTTTCTTAAATCCTTGTGGGATTCCTCACAATACTCTTTAACTAATGCAATTTGTCTGCTGAAAGCACAGCAGCTGCTGCAAAACAAACAAAATTCAATTAAACTTCATACTAAAATATTGCTAAGTATGAAATGTCACTGTATTTCAGATTTGGTGAGTTCAAAGCTAAATAATTTCAGACTACTGAATACCTAACACAAAGGAAAAATTGTTTTTAAAATTTAAAAAAGTAACTTGAATAAGCTTTATAGGACAGGATGTGTGACATAGCCATCTAATTATCATCAATTTTTACATACCAACCCAAGCAGTAGCATTTGGGAAAAAATAAAAATAACCTATAAGATGATTGATGCTTGGTACTATTGCTGGTATTTCACCCAGAGGGTTACAGAAAGTAAATTATCACTTCATTCCACGAGATCCTCTGCCTGCTGTACTGCAACAGGATAAATTATCCCTTCCCAATGGGTTTTGATGTTTATAAAATATGACTTGGTACAGATACAAGCAAGTCATCAGCATATTTGCAGAGGGAGGAAAATGATTTATACAAACACAGCTAGATCCTCCAATGCATACACTACTTGTTACTCTAAGCTCCATGAAACTTTGTAATTGTATTTGGAAATTTTAGAGCAATCTGCTTTAATTCAACAGGCTAGAGGCATGAAATAAAATGGAAGCCCCCTAAAACTGCTCTTTCTGAAGAATATCTCCAATTATTTTTGTTAAGAAACAGATTTATTGAAAACTTTCTAAGTACTATTTACATAATCCCAATAACACATTGTTGAAATTGAAAAAAATGATGACTGAACATTTAGAACTGAGGTCATTATTCACAAGCAGCACCATAGATTTCTAAGATACAAAAAGACAACTGATGTATCAGTAGCGTGAATGTGTAAATCAAAAAAGATCCAGGTTAAAAGTTGACACATAATATTCTAATATAGCACAAAACATACTATATTTATAGCCTTTTTAAATAATTAATGGTCTCCAAAATGAGGCAAGGATTAAAACAACATGAGCAAGTGATTTTTTTTTTTTACAACAAACATGAGCAGATAGAACAACTTTTATTCAAGTCAGATCTTGTCTAAACTACAAAAGCAGGATAACAAGTTATAAAACAGCTGGCTCCTGCTAATTACTAGTTCTAGATTTATTGGATTTTGGCCTAATTAAGAAATTTAATTAAAGTCCAATCTACAGCACAGATGATAACTGTATTAAGCACAGCAGCTTGCTGGATTTGTTGGATCTTTAGCGCCTCTCGGTGAATGTCAATTGCAGGGCACAGCTCTGGGCAAACATCCTGAGCCTCAGCCCTGTGTCCAAGCAGCTCAGGGAGCACCTCCAATGCCCTTCCCAACCCAGAAACCACCACCACTGCTCACAGCATCACACACAACAGGCCGCTTCTTACAGAATTCAGGTAACTGTAAACCCACAAACACATGGAGCAAAGGCATTAAATGTTTTTCATGAGTCCTAACACCAGCTTTCTCACTTCTCACCTGCCTGCCAGCAGGGGCTAAGACAACAAACCAAAATCCCCTTTAAAAAAAGACAAAATGAAGCCATGCATCAGTTTACCTGGATTTCAGAGAAGTGTTTGACACTGTCATCCTACAGCATTCTACTGGAGAAACGGGCTGCTCCTGGCTTGGTGGGTGCTCTGGAATGGTTGTCTGGGCCCAGAGAGGGGTGGTGAATGGAGCTACACCCAGCTGGGGCCGGGCACCAGGGGTGTTCCCCAGGACTCAGTACTGCAGCCAGTCCTGTTTAATCTTTATCAAGGACCTGGACAAGATCAAGTGTACCCTCAGTCACTTCACAAAGGACACTAAATTGGGCAGGAGTGCTGATCTGCTGGAGGGCAGGAAGGCTCTGCAGAGGGATCTGGACAGGCTGGATTGATGGGCTGAGGCCAGTGGTAGAAGGTTCAACAAGACCAAGTGCTGGGTTCTGTGCTTGGGTCACAACAACCCAGGCAGTGCTACAGGCTGGGGCAGAGTGGCTGGGAAGCAGTCTGGTGGAAAACGACCTGGGGGAGCTGGTTGACAGTGACTGAACATGAGCCAGAGTGTGCCCAGGTGGCCAAGAAGGCCAATGGCACCTGGCTTGTATCAAAAATATAATAGGACCAGGGCAGTGATTGTCACTCTGGCACTGGTGAGGTCATACCTCAAGTCCTGTGTTCATTTCTGGGCCCCTCATGACAAGAAAGACACTGAGGTGCTGGAGAGTGTCCAGAGAAGGCAAACAGAGCTGGTGAATGATCTGGAGCACAAGTCTCATGAGCAGCAGCTGAAGGAGCTGAGGGTGTTTCATCTGGAGAACAGGAGGCTCAGAGAGAGACCTTATGACTCTCTACAACCACCTGAAAGAAGGTTATAGTCAGGAGAGGATCGGTTTCTTCTCCCAGGTAACTAGTGACAGGATAAGAGAAAATGGCCTCAAGTTGGAAATCACCCAGAGAAATTTACATAGGAAAAAATTCTTCACTGAAAGGGTTGTCAAGCATTGCAACAGGTACCCAGAGAAGCGGTGGAGTAACTATCCCTGGAAGCATTGAAAAGACATGTAGGTGTGGCACTTAAGCACATGGTTTAGTGGTGGACTTGGTGGTGCTGGATTCATGGTTGGACTCAGTGATCTTAAGGTCATTTTCAACCTAAACAAGTCTGCAATTCTATCTATTTATAATAGATAAATTCAAACCATGGTGTATGGTGTGTAATAAAACACTTTTTATCTGAAAGAAAAGATTCAGTACTAAAAATGAACGAGCTTGAAACATCAAAGACTAGAATTATGTCTAGAAAAGTTTAGCAGAGAAGCTGCAAGAAGGGATTCTTATGCTACCACATTTTCCCCAAACTATATAGAAGGTCCCAAGTAGCACCACAGTGGGCTGGCCCTGGCTGGATGTGAGACACACACTCTATCACTATCACTCCCCTCCACAAGTCCACAGGGGAGAGAAAATATACTGACAGATACATGAGGTGAAGTAAGAGCAGGGAGAGATCACTCAGTGAGTACCATCACAGGCAGAACAGACTCACCTTAGAATAGTAACTGAATTTATTACTAACAAAATCATACCAGGACAATGAGAAGTAAAATAAATCTTAAAATAAATCTTAAAAACCTTCCTCTTCCCCCCTCCCTCCTTTCCAGCTCTACCTCCTCCCTTCAGTGGTGCAGGGAGACATAAACACTTTTAAGAGCTTAACAACATACTGTGCATCTGTCTCAGAAAGCAGACAAAGTGCAAACAGGCAGGTATATTCCATATGAGGTATATTCAAGAATAAACCTCACATGTGAGGTGATTCCCTTCATTACCCTCAGTCTCAAGTACTGCATCCAATTTTGTGCAGAAATAGGCCAATTAAGGCATCTAGATAGAGGCCACAAGAAACAGCCTAAATGGCATGGCTGAAAATAATTGGAATTGTTAACCTTGAATAAAAGAAGAGAGTGAAGGGTTAAGAGTCTTCATATCTGTAAAAGGTTGTAACCAAGAGAAAAACTAATAAAATCCTCACTGAATTCACTGTGAAGCAGATGATAAAAGAGCAAGATGAGATTGATACTGTGAGGGAGAGAGGGAAACCACTAAGACTGCCTAACCAGAAAGAGACAACCTAGAAAGAAGCAGCCTAAAAAGACCTATTAAATCTTTCTGAAAAGCCATCTCCATCAGGCAGGCTATTAAGAACAAGTTGAACAAATATACAGTGGTGCTTTATCTATCCATCCTACTGCTAAGAACAATGAACCAAGTAATGTCCAAATACATTTTTTATTCCTTTAAAGACTTTTTTTGAGGGAGAGTGGGGTGGGGAGAAGCAGTATGGATATATAAATTTATTTCTGCACGGCATGTCAGTTCTGTAGAAGTATTTCTCAAATGCCTCTCCAGTAATTTAAGGGTGACTTAAATGCCAGGCTAAGATAATTTGATTGTTTAGAGGACTCTCAAGGCATTCCAAAAGGGCCATGATCTAATGTTCACTACATTGGCCTTATCACCATACTTGCAATATTTTTGTGGATGCTTTAAAAACAGCACTGCAGAGTAGGGCTTCTCTCTACTTAAGGGGTGAAATCAGCCAGAGTAACAGCTCCAATCTAAACCCCACACTGTCTCCTCAATGGTTTTAAAAGATTACTTTTTGACCAGATATCTTCAATCACCTCGGCTTGCATATCTTACATAAGAAATAAAATCTTGCTTTCCTAAAACAAGCAGGCTAGAAGTATTCATTGAATTCAAAATGTTAAGAATGTCTCAAAAACCAAACAGCCCAAGCAACTAAAAATCCTTGGTTTTCCATTGAACTGTTTTTAATAATTTCTGATTAAGGTTCATCAAGAAGTAAAAAGAAAATGTCATCATGTACCTCACAGCTACAGGCCTAAACTCTAAATCAGATTTAAATTTTTCCCCTGAAGTGACTGTTGAATGAGGCAGAAAATCCACCATGTTTTCCTATCCTTGCATATGTTTCTTTGAATTCTATTATTATATAAATGACAGAACTCCAGAACAATTGAGAACTACTTATTTATATTTTGATGAGCTGCCAATCAAGATGAAAACAGTAAGGGTAATGCAAGAATGCAAAAGACTTATTAACTCAATGCCTTCTGAAAACAGCTCTATATGATACAAAATACATGCAAACAGATGTGCTCACATATGCGTGACACATTTTTAAGGAACGACTGAGTAACCAGTTAGGTGGGTGGGATAACTGTCTTTCTTTTTCCCTTTTATTTTTCCCACATTTTTAATTCTAGTTCTTCTGGCAGTACACCTTACTCTGATACAAGACACCAAGAGGTGGTAGGATTATTGCAGTTTTGCTTTCCAGGAAGTTGCTGGCAAGACTAAGCCTCCCTAATGTGACAGGTGACCACCTCAAAGTTCATAGCTGGTGTCAAGCAGGTTGGTGTTGAATATCTGCAGTGGGAAGCTACTAAATGAAACCAAAATGTTGACAATTGTAACAAATGTACTTTTTATTCTTAAGCCATTGCTCTTCACAGAAATATGCACAAAAAATAGTTTTTACACTGAATTTAAGAATGCGTGTCAGAATTGTTGACCACATTTTAGTATTTTGTTTTAGATACCACCAGTCCTGCCAGGTCAAAATAGCTCTAGTGGGCAGATTAAGAAGAATGCTCCTGGGGTAAGTGCTGGATTCCCATACTTCTGCATAAGTTCCATCTTAATGAACCAGGTCTGGGTCAACTGATTATTTCAGTGTGAGGGTCTGGATAGGAAGAAAAAGTCAAGTTTGCTATTACAGAACCAGCTTAATGGTTAAAAATATATATTTTTTTTTATTATTCTTCTGGTAGTACCATTTTTTACATGCTTGGATATCCCCCATAAGGGTTATCAGTGTGCAGTGCTGCTGGACAGAATTCCTGGTTATCCAGTTGACAGGGTAGGGGGACAGCATGGCTTGTCAGGACCTCAAGAGTTCTCTATTTCAACTTCCTGCTCAGGGGAGGAGCTCTGAGGTCTCACCCTATGGCTCGGGGCTATATTCTGTCTTGAAAACCTCCAAGGATGCATCCTGCTGACCTTCTACAATGTATCCTCCAGGACAACCTACACAGACTATATCTGCCCTTCCTATATTCCTTAAAAATCTACTGCACACTGGACCTGCAGTTACTACAATCTAGCCCAAGATAACACCCACAGACCAAACACAAATCAACACAAATCACTTTGTTTCACTATCTTTTTTCATCGTTACACTTGATCATGTAATCCTTCCATTTTAATTTTAATTTAGTCAAAGGGGAGAAGAGAGGAGAAATAAAACTATTTGTGTAAAGACACAGGTGGTGAAAACTATCACTTTTCATGTACTTCTGAAATACACCATAAAGATTTTAACAAAACCATTTTAATAAATGTTATAACATTTCTACAGCTTTATTGCTGAAAAAACCACCACTTTGTCATAGATCTTAGGGCAGATGGGTCAGAAGTAGTTGTCACATCCTTCATCTGAGTCAAAAAAATCAAATACAAATGAAGCAGAAAAAAACCCCTGCTCTAGTGTAGCCACTTGAGAGATGTTATTCTAAACCCTTGCAGATTAGCACAGACAATAGAGCTCATGAACATTTAACAGTTGGGCATACATGGGCACAGTGCAATGAGGAGGAGATAATCACTCCACCAAAACGACTGCTACAATTTATTCCATCTCAATATGTAGTTCAACTCAAAAAGCATCTGCGTTATCACCTCAGATCTTGAACCACAGTGGGCTATTGGCACAAGCACCAGCAGTGACTTTTCCTTATGTGTTCAAGGACAATACAGACAATCTGCTCTGTAAGTATCAGTTCGTCATACAATAAATAATTGATCAGTATTCTACTGACTCCTCTATAATTATTCAAGCTGGTAGGCAGCATAACTTCTAAGAAAAAAAAAAAAAAAGACAAAAAGAAACACACACACACACACACACACACTAGGAGCTTTAATTTAACTGGCATTGCTCTGGAAATGGCAAACTTCCACTGGATGAACAGAATACTTAAATGCTGTGTTTATTCAACTAACTGCAAGTTTCTACAGTCCCACTACAGAAGCTTTGATACAGCAAAACACAGAACACAAACTCCCGTTCACGACAAAAGACTTGATAATACTCAAGATTTCCAAAACCAAATCCTTCAGCATCCAGAACTGACTTGACATGTTGAGAAGCAGCACATTTGCTTGACAGATCTGCCTTTAAAAAGTGCATTTTATAAGTGGATTAAGGACTTGAGAATTGTTGGTACTTTCATAGGTCATGTATTTTATCATGATAAAAAATGAAAACAACATAAAGATGCCATTGAAAGATCTGATTTTGTACCTTACCTGCTTTGTTCATTATTGACAAAGAAAATTAACACCAGCTTTGCACTTTCTATGATTCTTATATATCTGTATTATTTACTGGTATTAGAAGGAAACACTGAACTCCAAACAGTTTTTGCACATTTTATGACACAGCTTGACTATGGTGTATCAGTCAGGTCACCACACTGACTTATTTTTCACCTTTTACTATATATTCATCTGTTTTACAAGGATGTGTTATGATCATGCTGCATTTTTGCCTGGATGAAACAACCCTTGTTAAGGAAACCCATACTGTAAAACTGTTAATCAAAGAACATGTTTCTCTATTAATATACATGAGGGAGAAAGGGGGCTTTTAAGACACACTTGGGAATCAGACACCCAACTGAAAAGAACCAGGTAATTAATTCAGTCTTTAAAGCTATCTCCCCACTTATGAAAACATTACACAAGTTAAGCTCCTGATCTTGTGTTCAACAAGGATATATCACATGCAAAATAAAATTGAAGGACTTACTACTGACATTAATGCTTCCTCACTGCTCAAAGCTAAGATTTTGGTTAACGAAATGTCTGTATTTTGATAGTAAAATAATTTCAATATGGAGAAGCTGGACAAATACTGCAAATGATGTTGGCAGTACTTTGGTCTTCCATAGTCTCTAAAATGCAGGGACAAAAAAACCAAAAAGCAATCAAGCTCTGCTTCTTTCTTATATAGATAGAATGGTAGAAAACTATACCACCCCTACAAAGACTGCAGCAGCCAAAACCATTTTGCCCTGACCAAAAAGGTTAATAATGTGTAAGAACAGATACATGAGAAATAAAATGCCCCCAGCCAGTATCTGCAAGATCATCACACATTGGTACCAACTGTGCTATGCAGCAAGGTAGTGAAAACAATTGAAAGGACCTGTTGCTCTAGAAATGTTTGTGGTTTGAGAGGGAGAATGGACAGATTTCTGCAGAAAAACAATCCAGTGATGGATTCTAATTACAAATAAATCACATTCAGTACACAAAACCACTAAGCTGCAACAGCCAGGGAGTGGAAGAGTCAGTGGGAAGCATCTCATTTTCTTGTCCTGCTTTTAATTCTTTCTTAGCCCAGACTCACCTTAGCAACGCTCAGGATACACCATATATTGTGTTAAGATAAAATTCATTATTACACAGCATCACTTCTCTTTAATTGTCACAAAAACATATAAAAATGGCTCAGGTCAAGATTACAATAGACTTTACTTAAGGTTTCTGCTTCTTTCTGTGCAACATTATGGTTCTGTTCATTATCTTAGAGCAGGTATTAGACTAAGGATCTGTGCATTACAGCCAGGACTACAAGAGCAGGCTTCCAGTATTCCAGTGGTTCAGCTGCAAACATTAAGTGTTTTACTAAAGGAAAAAAAAGAAAAACAAAAAAACCAACAACCTCGCCTTAATTTATATCTTATTTTTCATAAATCTGATCATTTTAGTAAGACACAGGTTATTGAATGTCAGAGAGATTAGCAGAAAACCATTTATGAGTTTCGTTTTAGAACATCTCTTACAAATATGAGTTTTATCAAGTGAAGTTTTCATGATTTTCTTTTAAAAGTACCATCTGAAAAACCTTCGCTGTCAGTTTCTTTCTGTTTCCAAGCAAACTCTTTAAGCAGTTTTTTCATTGCATAAGAATAGAGAACAAGCCTATTTCTAGTTATAAAAAAATAATGGACATTAAAGCACACTTTAGGAAGAGGAGGGATGAAATAACTACCTAAAGACTGGTTACAAACTTTGCATTATCATGTCAAGTTGTCATGTTGAAATGCATAGGAAAAAAACCACAAAAGGGAAAAGCAAAAGCAGTCTGACAGTAATTTATACAGCAGATTTCTTAAAGATGTAGGAATAACAAGTCCTGTTTGATACAC
>VYZP01001780.1:3085-17808 GCA_013400635.1 Hypocryptadius cinnamomeus | reverse complement strand
AAACAGGCAGCAAACACAGGGATTTGACAACACAGCAATCTGCTGACTGTCATTTGGATATTCATAAGGAACAGGTTGCTCCCACCTTTAGATTTTATATCATTTGTTATAAGAAGTCATAAATAATTGAAAGTCACATGATAAATTATTCAGCTAAGCCCACAGTTTCCAAGGAATCCTGGCATGAGTCTGGATTAAAGCTATAATGCAAGTCAGATGCAGAAGCTGAGCTGACACCCCACAGTTACCACACAGTGGAGCAGTCCAGGGAGTTTGGCACTTGTCAGCGTGTCCTTTCCACCACAGGGACACGTAAATACCTTGTGAATATTTATGAACTAGAAGTCCCTATTGCCTACTGTGTGCTTCAGCTGCTTGCCCATACTTGGTTATGAATCAGTGACACTTAACCCAGAGCTTCCCTCTGCACAATTGATTAGGACATTCATTTCCTTTAAGTGAA
The DNA here is from genome assembly GCA_013400635.1 of Hypocryptadius cinnamomeus. Lineage (NCBI taxonomy): Eukaryota > Metazoa > Chordata > Aves > Passeriformes > Zosteropidae > Hypocryptadius > Hypocryptadius cinnamomeus. The sequence continues at coordinate 17,345 of VYZP01001780.1, read as the reverse complement.
GGCGCTGTCCTTCAAGGTTAGTGCTGAACTTATCTCTGCTGTAAACGATTCTGTCTTTAATTACCTGTTATCATTCACAGAGAAGATACTCAGGGGCACTAGCACAGAAGTGACTGCAGGAATAGTTGCAAAAATGCTGCTACAATCTTGTTACTTTCTTTATCTGAACCAAGTTATCTGCTCTGGGTAGGTCTAGGGCAATAATGTCCAGGAACAAATAAATATCAAATAATCCACAAACTAAGACATCCTGTGTAAACTGGAACTAAAAATCTTGCTTTTGTACAGATATGTCTCTGGTGCTTAACCGACTTTAGGGTCTAAGATATGAATTCTGATTCTAGTTTCTTCCAAAAGAAGGGGAGAAATTGATAATCTCTCTCCTGTATAAATTGTTTAGTACATGAGAAATTTTGTTCATAGTGAAGAACCTCCCAGATTCTGATCTCTCTCTATGAGGGCATTCTTTTTGTTCTCTACTCTGCTGCTTTCACATAAATTGCAAGGACTTCTATCTGAGATATTTAACCCTCTGTCATACTCAGTGCAAATCATACAACAGGATCAAAACTTCTTCCGCCAGAAAATAAAATTTACCAAAAAACTCAAACAAAACAAATAGAAAACCAAACAAAAACCAAAACAAACAAACAAAAAACCCCAGCTAGGAAGTTAAAGCAACAGGCAAGGAATGTGTCATACAATGCAACACTTAAGAGGGACTTACAGTAAGGAATCTACATATGCTACTATACCTGTGCTAATTCATAAGCTTATTGTTTATAGATCAGGCAAATCAACCATATCATACTGATCTAGTATGGTCTGAGAAAACCAATAGCCCATCCATAAAAAGAACTGGAGAGAAGCATGAAGCTGACATGTACTTCTTAGAAAGGCAGGCACTGCTGGCCTGAGCAGCTCTTAAAGTCTTACGTGAAATAAATGTTTGCTTGAGGTATGCCTCAAATAATCAACTCTCTCTTCCTCCCAGCTGAAGCAATTCTGTGCATAACACTTCACTCACTACAGGTATGATCCTTGAGAGGTAACAAAATAGAAGGCACAACCTAAAACTGTTCCTAGAATCATGCAGAAGTTTTGCTGAGCATACTTGAAATTACACGATAACCACTGTTAGTCTCTGCATTAACTCATTCTGTAGACATTGACTAATGGAAAATCAAGAAAGATATCCCTGAACAGCTCCTGCATCAATTATGTCACTCCTCTTGAGAGTTGATACTCCTATGATCTATTCCTAGGTGTTTTCATAGTGCTTTAGACTATTGCAGTTTTCAGGAAATTATCTGTGGCTGAGTTTACACTGTACATAACATTCATCTCAGCATGTTCTAGAACATCTCTGAAACAATAAAAAATAGAATTCTAATTCTGCAGAGATCACAGTTGTGTTGTTTGTGGGTTTGTGTGGTTTTTTGGTCAAAGTGCCTTCAGAGCTGTATTGAGATCATTCTTTTTAACCAAACAAATTTTCATTCAAAAACAGCTATAACATAAGCAGCAACCAGTACAGTTCCACATGAGATTATCTGAAAGCAGTATTGAGAATGTGACTTCTAGCACATTTTACCACCTTAAGAAACCAGTATTTCTAAATCCTACACTCTATATTATTATGCTACCTGTGTTTTTGTGCTCAGCTGGGACAGTATTTTTGTCATCCATTAGCATATAAATGGCAGACATTTGGGGGGATCCCCTCGTCGAGTCATGCTTGAGGCAAGGAAGGAATGAACTGTGGTAGGCGAGCACCCCCTCGTGATAGAAGGCTTAAACACAGCACTGCATATCTCAGAGCACTTGGGCTAGTTAAATGCTGGTGTATTTCTATTGTACTGTGGTCACAAAAAGAGACTGGTAAAAAAATGAAAACTAAAACCAAAAATATGTCATTTGATATTCAGTCTCTGTGCTGAAGATAGCAGAGGACGCACTCAGGCTCATCCATAACAAAACGCAGGCATGAAATGGTGCAGGCAGTGAATGTTTGTTCAAGGCAGTCACTCAAAATTCTTAAGAAATAAAAATAACCACTTAAAATCTTATGGCATGTTCCTTTTTTTTGAGGTTTGGCAGGTTGTGCTATAGCAGCAAATGTGTGAGACCCACATTTCACTATACCGTTAATATTCTAAGAATGACTTTAGTAACAGCTGAATTCTGAAGCATCTTAGAAGCTCAGGCAGCTCCTGTCACCCCATGTCTTTTAACATAAAAATAAAATGAAAAATACTGTTTATTGGTTTTAATGAAATATTTCATCAAAGAACATTTTTTTGAGAAAAGTGTAGCTAAGGCTATGAGAGAGTCTAAACTGTTTTAGCTTGTGAAAAAAGCTAAGAGCTTAGAGGACCCTAACCCTAATCCAAGGACCTGAGAAGCTGCAAATTTATGTAGAAGGAAAACAATTGCCAGAATTATGTATTGGTTACACTCTTATTAAAGCAATATTGCCAATAATGTGTAGCCATAAGTAGCAAAAGTGAGGCACATATGAATCAGAAAAAGCCCTTTAATCATATAAGTGCTCATTAATGTGTCCATCAATAAGGACCAATAGATCCCCCCCCTTTTTAAAGGAATTATGTATTTCTGGCTGAGGACCAACTTGATTAGATGTTTCTGACTTCAGACAAAGAGCCTTACAAATATTTTTGATAAAACAAAAATATTTATACTTAAATTTCACTTGGTGTAAGTATTAAGGTAGACAAACACAGTTCTACACAACAGGAAGTCCAGCCAAAAAACCAACATCAAACCCACACATAGGAATGTCAACACTCTGAAAATGTTCTTTTCTCATTGTGGCTTCAGGATCCCAAAGGGTTTATCAAGAAAACTGATGAGACTTGTCTAAATTCAGGCAAGCTAAAAAAAATAGAAAGATCTGCTGGCAATTTGAAAAAAAAAAAAGTCAGACCTTCTACCAGTTAGGTATACAGCAAATAGAAAGGTATTTACTGGAATTTCTGTAACTCTTCCTTCTCAGGTTGCATTCAGACAACTCAGTTATAAAAATTAGGTCATCAATACTGTACAGTTTTTTTTGAGACCCCTCCAACAATCTGAGTCTTTACAGTAACACAGAATCAATTCCTGAAAGCATCCAATTAAATGTTATCAGAAAAAGTCTGCTTCTACCTTACATCCTCACTAAAGTTAGACAGTTAAGGTTGCAACATAACACCAAATTGAGAGATGAGACACAAATACAAAGAAAATATCTACAATGCAAGAAATATGTTCCAAACATTTTTATTTGAAGCATGTGAAGGGTTTACTTACAATTCTTCTCCTTGTTTTGCTTTTCTGTCATTAACCAAATACACACTTCCAAAGCTTCCATTGCCAAGTTTCCTCTGAATAGTGTATCTTCTTGCAATCACAGCATCTGAGCAAGCAGAACTAAATCTGGCAACAGTGACATGCTTAGCAGTTTCTTGAAATTTCAGCATTTCTCTGTGCAACAAAAACTACACAAATTTCTCAAGGATGTAGCTTTCAAATCCTTTTATTCTTCCATGGATGTTCACAGAAATCACTTGAAACAGAAAAATATTGATTTGTCAATGTATTATTCTTATTTAACTTCTCATTTAATTCTGTGGCAGTGTTTACAGTACCCAGCTTGCAGCAAACACAAATTAAGTGGAACCATTAGCTGCTAAACTACGGGCAGCAGACTTGATAAACAAACTCCAGATAATGTAGATGTGACATAGTCAGTCTTCCTTTAAATGAACCTTAAATTAATTCACTGAACTGATAGCACAGTTCCCCTAGATATGGCACTCTTTTCTCACCACCACAGTACCTGACACCAAAAATATCTGCATTTCAGGATGCTAATTTCAAGATTTTTGTACATATTGAAGCATAACCTCCACTCTTGAGTTCTCTCCCATCTCTGTTTTCTCTGCTCTTATATTTACCCCTCAGATTTCACCATCTGTTCCTGTGCTGACCTCACAGCTTCACCATGACTCACTACTAGTATCTTCTGCAAATCAGTTTCACAGAAAATCTGCAAGACTTCCAATAAAACCCAACTCTGCCCAAAGTTCATTTCTCCTTCACTGTGTCCTTTCATGATTCCCTTTTCCAACCTTTCCAACAAGTTAGCTTTGGTTGGGAATTCTTGTCTAACTGAGGTCCTAATTCTGCAAACATAAGGACTGCAAAGGCCAAGCTCTGGCATTTCTATGGTCTTCAACAGCTCAAAATGAGCTTAGAGTAACTTTATTTATTCAGCCTTCCTCATTCCAAATGAAAAAGGGGAGGTGTTTCACTGCACATAACAAAACAATATTGTTTTCATTACTTGGTCTTTATATAATGCTACACGCATCATTTTGCTGGAAGATCCTTTGGAGCAAGCAAAGGTCTTGCAAGACCTGTGCTGCTATTGCTACCATCCATCAGCACTGCAGAGCAGCAGGCCCACACTGGCCTTGTTCACCACATCATTTCAAGGCAAGGCAAGCGCATAAAGAGGATTTTCATTGTCGTGGTGGTGGGCTTGGAAGAGCAAAGACAAACTGCCTCATTTTAAAAGCTGTACAACTTTAGTTTACAAGTCACTGGCTTCTCTGCCAAATGAATGCAGAGCCTAAATGAAGGTAACAGATTTGTATCTTGCAACAACAAACTCTGTGTGTGTCTGCGTGTGTGTATAGGCACAAGACCCTATTTTCATACCCATCTGCTGAGCTGCTGTCACACTACATCAAAAAGCCTGACATTGCACTGTCACCATGTTATGAAACACAGATAAACTTTAATTACCACAAGACATCTTAATAATACAAATCCTGCATGTTTTTTAAATTACAGTACTCCTAATACTGTTTCTTTATTCTCTTTCAGCAACACTGACAAAAATTTTGAAATGCCAATGCTAAGGAAAGAATGTTAGCTAGAAAATTATTTCTCTGTAACTCCAAATCTGTCTGAAGGAGCCCAAATGGATCATGTTGAGGTGTGGAGGAGGGGAGGACAGAAAGATGAACTCCATAAAATATTTTACTGCCAATTCCAGAAAGTTTATGCAATTTTCATTTACTGTTCTATTCTCCTAACTGCTGTTTTATGCATGCCTTCTTAAATTCCTTTAGAAATAATTGCACTTAGAAAAAACTGCTGAGCTAGCTATACTATTTTATTTCTTTCTGAAGTCACTTAACACAGCTCACCTTCAAATTTTCATACTTGGGCCTAGGAATGTATGGCAATCCTTTACACCACAAAACCATGCTTAAGATCAAGTAGCTCACTGAGTTTAAATTCTGTGCTTTATTTCTAATAATGCCTCCCACCTTTTACTCTCTATGCTTCAAGTTCCCTCCCTATATAATAACAGTAATAATTATCATTAACTTTGTGAAATGCTTTAGTGTCTACTGCTGAAGAGTGTTATAAGGCAGGGGACAGTGATTGCCATTGTGGCATCACAGGTGCATTTTAATGGCACAGAAGAGGTGGGTTGCTGAGCACTGCATCTGAAAGAAATGCCTCTTAGGAGCCAAAAAACCCTAAAGATTGATTCAGCCACAAGACTGATGGATTCTCCAAGAAGTACATGAACCACAGCCTCTCGTACCTCGCTCAAACCTTTAGCCCAACCCTTCTTTAGCTCCTTTCCTACCAGTGTCCACCCCCACCGAGCAGGTGTTTCCCAAGCACCAACATCAACTGCTTCATTGAAGTTCAGAACAACTAGAAATAACACAAAGCAATCAAGTCTCCAGCTCTCTTTTCCTATTAAAAAAAAAACCAAAAACTCAGTATACTCTATCCAGTACCTTTATATCTATATATCAAAGGAGTTTCCTTTGTCCCATCCACCACTCCCAAGTCCCATCCCAGAGCCAGGCAGCCTGCTGATGCCAATCATACTAATGAAATTACATTGTCTGGATCACTGTTTTTTAGTACTTTTTTCCCTGGCTAGAGTTAAATCTTCCTTTTTGTGCTGCAAACTAAAGGAAAATTGCTGGTTAGGGTTTCATAGCTCCACCTACACAGGCTGAGTGCAAACCATCTGAAACTTCATCCCTGACCTTTCTCAGTTTCTGTAAGAAAGATTAACCTTCAGGTTTCTTTAGCAACAGCTAAGATACTCTGACATTTTCTGCTTCCAAGATAATCCCTTCTTTGCCAATCGAGGCCATTTTCCAATTTTATCAGGTTTTCTTTTTATTCTTAAGAACCATTGTGTTACATTAACATTTGCCACCCTCCACCCCCTGCAGCACAAATTCTAAAGTCTTTAGCTCTAAATATCTTCAGTATTTACCACGCTGATTTTTTTCCTGCTGATGACTTCACCGGCCTGCTCCTTTAAATGTTTTGAAAATTATTTTTTTTAAAAAAAAGTGATTTTCCTTGTTTTTACCTTCATGGAAAAATAATAAATAAAATTAACTTTTTAACACTGGCTCTATTATTCTTTTCTGCAACATCTTACAAAGTTACCGAAGGCTAAAGCGACATCATCTCACTCAGCTCTGTTTTTTACTGTTCCTAGAGAAATGATAACTAAATTTTATTATTAGTGCTGGTAGCAAAGGAGTTTGAGGATGATGGTAAAAGGGGGTCAAATATACTCGACTATCAAATTTAGCATCTCCCTGGCGCACGTTCGGGAAGCCGAGATCCCCTAGCACAACCTCAGGGATGTTATTACCTTGTTTCAAGACTGTGTAAGGCTCAAAACACCACCTAGCACCCACATTCCCACACAGCAAGGGGCGAGGGCGCCGTCCCCGTTCCTCACCCCTCCGAGACAGGCGGCACTCCCCGGGAGCCGGCGGTGCCCCACGTCCCCGCCGCTTCCCACCGCTCCAGCGCCCGTCCCGACGGCGGGGCTGAGGTGCCTGGGGGTGCCCCGTGTTCTCTGGGGCAGGCCTGGCGCTGGCAGAGCGGGAGCGGCCGGGGCTCCCGNGCCCTTCGTGCAGTGCTTCGCCGAGGCCGACCGGGAGATCGCCGGGCTGGCCAACCGCTGGGGCTGCCCCGTGCTCTCCCTCGACAGCGACTTCTTCGTGTTTGACCTGGCGGGCGGCTACTGCCCGCTGTCCCACTTCCAGTGGCAGAGCGTGCGCGCCGGTGCCGCCGCGCCGCAGGGATGCTACGTGCCCGCGCGCTGCTTCTCCGCCGAGAGGTTCTGCGGGCACTTCGGGCGCCTGAGCAAGGCGCTGCTCCCGCTCTTCGCCGTCATGCACGGGAACGACTTCGTCGGCCTGGAAGCGCTGGAGGCGTTCTTCAGCAAGGTGCGCCTGCCGAGGGGCTGCGCGGCCGGGAGGGGCGGGAAGCACCTCCGCCTCCAGGGGCTGCTGAACTGGCTGGCGCAGTTCGCCGAGCCCGCCGAGGCCGTCGACAGCGTGCTGAAATACCTCAAGAAGCACCAGAGGGAAGAAATACGGGAGCTTCTGTGCACTTCAATGCAGGACTATGCTCCGTCTGACGTGAATCTTGAGGACTTCTTTCAGAACGGGAGCTATGAGTGCGAGGCTGCCAGGAAAGCAGACGTACCACAGTGGGTACTTGATGCTTTGGCGAAAGGTAAGCTGGCCCCATTCGTCATCAATGCTCTGATACTTAGAAGTACCTTCCTCCGCGTTCAGGTGGAGAACATGCAGAGACCCAGTGCTCATAGCACAGCTTTGCCCATCCGACAAGTTATCTATGGACTGCTTCTGAGAGTATCTCACAGTACTGAAGATGCTTCTCCAAGTAAGCAGACCAACGAGCTGCCCATTGTATGTGAATTTGACAGATGCCAAAAGACACTTAAAAAAACATTTGTTCAAGCAGCAAGCCTACCCCCAGATTTTTGTGATGATCGTTTTCCTTTGGACAAGTTAATGGAGGTAAATGGTTGTCACAACAGATCATAGTTAACAGTGTTCCACCAGTGACACAATAATAGTTGGGATTCATGTTGGCCATCTGGCCACTAAACGTAATGTCTGAACTCAGTCACCTCAGTACGTAACTACTTAAAACAGAAGTATCTGTGATATTTAAGAAGCTACATCAGGTTGTCTTCATCTCCTTTCCTTCCTGCCCCCTCCAAGTGTACCAAGACAAATTATATGACAAATTGTATGTAGTATGTGCGTATATACAATACTCCCTGCATTTTCCATTGGAAGCCCTTATTTCATCCTATGTATTTTGTTACACTAATATTTGCTTTTTTTGGGAAGGAATTCAGTTTCATGTAGTTTAGGAAAGTCCGATTTTAACACTACAGAGCACTAATTTGTATTTGATCAAGCTGTGTAATGTTTCAGAGCAGTGTTCTGAAACAAAATCTGACCCATGCCTTTTTACTAGAAGTTGTTATTTCAAGTGGGAATGTTGCAGCTGCCCAGCAGTTTTACCTGCCCCAAGTATGCTCCTGCTAACATGGCTCTGATGCTTGTCAGACAGAGCAGAACAGCACCTGAAAACCACCTGAAAACCACTGGAAAGTTGTACTAGATTAGTTCCAGTCACCATTGTAGCGCTTCTATGTAAATTCTAATGATTAAGATTGTAACTCTTGCCATAATGGAAAGTAATCTCCCATTCTTGAAGTTGCATAACTGAGGTTTTGTATACAGAAATTTAAGGCACATAGCTCTATCCATTCTGGCATTCAGATTGACTGGTGACACATCTCTGTGCGTGGGCAGTGCTGAATGTTTTTATCACTTGCTGGTGGCTCCTTTGTAAAGGAACCAAGTCTATCACTGCTACACCCATTAAATGCTACAGATACCTGTGGGTCCAAGGTACAGGTTACTTTACACAGGTTATTGGCACACGCCTTTTAAACAATATGCAACACTTAAGAGCTTGAAAAATTAAATTTCGTGTTAAGAGACATTAATGACACCTTACTTCAACCTTGGTGTGTGTGCTGTTTGTTTAATGAATTTGAGCTTTGCTACTACAACAATTTTCCTTAGTGAATATATGGGAATTATCAGTTGACCAAAAGGTTAGAAGAAATGTTCAGCATTTAAAGTGCTCCAGGCAAAACTGACTTCAGTTGCTCTTCTGCTGTGGGAATGTCTGCTTAAGAGTAGGCAAAACAATCCTAATCAAGGTTTACAAAGCACTCAGATTGCAGCTGAACAGCCTGCTGCAATTCTGCATGCATGAAGTTATGGACAAAGCTTATAACACCATTTTCTGGAAGTTAAATGGCTCAGCAAAAAGGGAACATGTGCTAGGAAACAATTACTTATTAGTTACTTTTACCTTTCTACCTGATGTTTAATTGTGCCATTTTTAAAGTCTTAAGTAGTATTTAAAAAAATATTTCCTGTTCAGAATATGTATGAAACTTCAGTAATTTTTTATCAAAAACCTATAGTGGTAACTAATTTAACCAGGAACTTATTGGTCTTTTAGAAATTGCTGACAACAGATCCACTCTCTTACCTCCAATTTTTAAATTTATTTTCAGGTGCCTGTTCCATGCCGTCAGATGCTTTTGCTGGAGACTCTGGGAGTGAAAATGAGTTTGCTAGAACCTATCCCAAGTCATCTACAGCTCCCTGTTGCTGTAACCTGTTACTGGATATGTTGTTCAGAACCAAAAGTTAAGCTGAACCAATTAAAGGCTCTGCTTCTAATGATAGTTTCTGGAGAACTGCAGAGGATAACTGATGATCCAGGTATGTCTCCAAAGAATACAGTTTTAGGTGTTCAGCTACTACAAAAACCCAGACCATAATTCATTTCTCCACACTTACAGGGAGTTGTCCAAATTTAGAGGAATTAGCCTTGATGTACACTGTATCCTGAGGTGTCACACTCTATGCATTGATATGCACAAAGAAAAAGTGCTAACCATCAATTTAACATTTTATGTAGGTAAAACAGTACTTTACCACATTGCAAAACATTAATTTGTATTCATAAGTGCTTTCTTTAGGATCAAAATATTAATTCAGATATAAAAGTTACAAAAAATATGCTTAATGTACTCAGGCATCAAAAAACTACAACTGAAGCATTCCAATATTTTTTTTGCTTATGGGTTTTGCTTAAAACATTGTACTTAAAAATGCTGAGTTGCCCAGGCACACTTTTTCTGCCTGTGCATTGCAAATTTGAAAGTATTAAATAATCACAGAAATTGCTTCAGTAATATTTATACCTGTTAGGGCTGTGGACATTTCCTCCAGGAGTCCTTCATTTGATGGCAAAGACCATGCATGCCAGGGTTATACAGTTTCTTTAGGTTCTGGTTTGTAGGGACCAGACTGACAGGTTGGGTTGTACAAGTACAAGTGGGTTGTAGTGAGATGGAAAGCTTGTTTGGATTTGATCACGCAGAATCAGTTAGGTTGAAAGGAACCTCTGAGATCACAGAGTCCAGCCCATGACTGAGCAAAAACCACCCTGTACACCAGACCATGGCACTGAGTGCCACGTCCAGTCTTTCCTTAAACACCTCCAGGGACAATGACTCCACCATCTCCTTGGGCAGCCCATTCCAGTGTCTAATCACCCTTTCTGTGAAGAAATTCCTCCTAATGTCCAAGCTAAACCTCCCCTGGTGCAACTTAAGGCCATTTCTCCTTGCCCTATCGATTGTTACCTGGGAGAAGAGACCACCCCACCTGGGCTACACCCTCCTTTCAGATAGAACCAGGGAGAAGACATATTGCACATACCTTTTGTACTGTTCACAGCAGAACATTTATTTCCAAGTTATTTTTTTATTTATAACCTAGATCCCACAGTTCTACCTGCTGATGATGACAGCGTTGCATATAACGAATTTCTAAAATGGAAGGAAAAGAAATTGCAAAATAATGACTTTGATTTAGATGCTGCACACAGTTTTTGCCAGTGGCAGTGCTGTCTTCAGATGGGATTGTATCTCAACCAGCTACTTGGTACTCCTCTCTCTGAGCCAGACCTAAGTAGGTAAGGTTGTTCCAAAGATCTGCTTTCCACACAAGCCCCTGATGGAATCAGTGTGTTAACATGTTTCATTTTCTCTGTCAAACTCATTTGGCCAGTACTTACAGCAAAACTCCCTTCTTTAAAGAAGTTATAAAGAAAAAGCACTTTTTATAAAGAAAAATACACTTAGCATAGGAGTTCACTGTTGGATACTGTATGTTTTTGTCATCAAGCAACATGTTTCTGTACCTGACCTGTTGAGATGCAATTCTAAATGCAGATTCTCTCCTCCTTTTGAGCAGGCTTTACACTGGGACCCTTGTGCACAGACTGTATCAAGAGCTTAAATCAGCACCTTCAGTGGAAAATCTGTTTCTCTTATCTCCAAAAATGGCTCAGCTTTATCTGGTTTTGTTAAATACAGTGGAGTCAGTGGTCTCTCCAGACTTCTTTCAGAAGATGACCAAGACCAGATCAGAGTCCTGCAAAAAGAGGAAAGCATCTAGTAAGAAAAAAAAAGCCACCCGATGTGCTGTGCCAGAAACTCAGCATTCATGCAATGTTAATAGGTTTGCAGCACTGGAAGTGGATGACTGAAAGCACTATTCTTGGAATAACTTCTAATGCCATGCTGATGAAGAAGTAACATTAAAATATGTGACTGTATTGGAATTTGCTCAGCTGTTTTCACACAAGTTCCTGATTCAATCTTTACCAAAAACCTTGCTTCAGGGGATTTTTATTTACCTTTTTGTAACTTACATTTTGTAACTTACATTTGTATAAAAAAAATGCTGCCTAAAAGTTGTGGTGTTTTGTTTTTCTTTAAGGGTATCAGTCTAATTGAAAATGAGAGCAAAGTTGTTTAGCATTTCCAAGGAGGACTATTATAGAGGAATTCTTTTCCTGAACATTTATAGTTGGCTCTGCCTCATCTCCTGAACACTTCATTTACAAAAAATCCAAGGAACACAGTGGTCACAGTCTAACAGTTGAGATTAAAATAGAAACTGGCAGGTTTAAAAATACTGTAAAATCGGTCATTACTGGTGGAGTACTTTTACTTGCTGGGAGAGGTAGCTTTGTTCAGTGACAACTGAGTAAGTTGTGCTTGCAATATTCCAGGTTCTGTCAATACTCAGGGAGAAACCTCAGATCTTATTTCTCCCCCTTCACCCTGTGATGTGTTAAAGAAAGAGTTACATGCAACACAAAGCTATCACATGGGAGCAAGTTTCTACAGGTTTGCTAATTCTCAGTAGTTGTCACAGTAATTGTGTGCAATCCTCTGCTATTAAAGCTGTTGTCACTTTCTACAACGGCTATATTAAAAACCAGACCTGATCTGACTTCCCCTATGTACACTAATTACTTTATAAACCCTTGCTATCTACACAGTAATACTGAAAACCAATTTTTTTTTTAATCCTACATCATCTATTCCTCAGTGCTTTGCATTAGCAAACTTTCCAGCATAATTAGTCAATTTATATAAATACTTTTCTTATAAAAATATTGGTTTTCCCTATGTAAAACATAGTTACATTTGTGTTTTTTCTTCTCAAGAATCCACATATCTTTCCTTGCATTTAGGAAAATCATTACTTCAACCTCTAATCATCAAAGTTTTGCCCATAACTTACCAGAAATCAAGCTTGATTCCTGCATTGTGTGCTCAAGTTTTCAGTCCTGTTTATGCTCCCTGTTATCTCTGTTCCCATGGAAGTAACTCACTATATCTTAGGATTTAGAGGAAAGATCTCCTATACCATACAGCTCAGTGTTGATACTGCCCAAATATAGTCAATAAAAATAGATCTATGAGATGTTACATTAAAGAGAAAACTAGATTTGAGATACAGCCTGTCCTAGCAAGATGTAACTTTTTTTCCAGTACAAAAGCTGCTACTTACTGAACTACCAGCAGATGGCACGTACACCCAACCACAAGCCAGACCCTCACAACCCATTTCTCTATAGGTTTCTACGTACAGCAGCCTACAGCATCACATTTCCATCAGATAACTTTTAAATAAAAGTTGAAAGGGGTTACAGTTACTGATTTTACTAACTAAAACTGAAATTCTTAATTGTCCAAATCATCCTCTTCTCCATTATGAGCCCATATGTTTTATTTTACCAAACTTGTAATTTCCTAGAGTTTTTAATCATCAGAAATAGTCACATTGAAAATAAGTCTTAAGTATAAAAATGCAGGTGTATTTGATTCCACTTTGTTAGTGCTGGTGAGAAGAGAGATCTTCATTTACTCTGAATCCCACATCAGGAAACTGCTGGAGATCATAAAAATTCTTGAGACTTGATAAGAGGTCGTATTTTCAATTAGATAGTCCAGAAGATTAGAGTAAGGTCAAATATTCCAGTTTGGGATAAAACCACTGCTATGACCACATGGCATTTTGAGAATACCTTTGGGAAAGCTGACTCAGTTAAGAATTACTGTAGTGGAAATATGTTCTCAATGCAGAATTCAGCTGTTCGTAATTGCTAATTAAATGATACACACTCATTGCAAAACTCAGTCCTGTAGGCTGAAAAAAATAATTACTGATTCTAGGGTTACCATGCAGAATTTAAAGTATTACAGTTTTCATTTTTGACTTATTATAGGTCTTCCATCTTCTTTATAGGAAAATTAAAAAATAAAGGGCCTTATTAAAATACTTTATTCCATGCTTCAGTAGAAGCAAGTCAATTCCTCAGTTGTTGCTTATTTCTACCCCATAAGAAATGACTCTTAATTTTTATGGAAAGTTCCCACTATTGATTCAACTGCTCTGGGAAAAAAAATCTCTCAAACCTGCTGTAAAGTAGTAATGAATCACAAGACGAGCCAAAATAATGGCAATGGAATTCAGTCCAGGCATGTTTTACATATAATGACATTTAACTAGATTTATTTCTTGTTAGTATTTTGCCTTCCATTGGAAAACATAGCACCAAAACTTCTGGAAAATTTAAGGGAACTACACTCAACTAAGCCCACCCTGCAATAAGGCAAAATTGTCCTTAAGAGACTGCAATTTTATTTGTCTAGAATGGGGTACCTTTTTCAGAAAGTGGGACTTGTGCTGGGAAAGGGGCACTTGGTAACATTTGTTTGAAGACTTGGCAATGACACTTCCAAGCCAAGATAACAATCTAGCATTCATCTGTACTTACCTAGATTTCTGGGACTCCAAGACCAAGAGCAGAGCACAAAGCAGTCAAAACCCATGGAAGAATATCAACCACAAGTTAAGACATATTATGTGAAAGGTATAGCTGCTGTCCCTTCACAAAATCAAAGTTTGTTCAAGATTCT